>RQTK01001280.1:63188-65809 GCA_003991915.1 Elysia chlorotica
TAAACATTCCGATAGATCGGTGACCACCGTCGATTTATACTGACCAAAATCGGCGCAGCAGACTGCAAGTAGAAGCCTTGCAATAAATGGGCCCTTGGTAATGCGGCCCTTGATAATGCGGTCCTTGATAATAGGGCCCTTGATATATATATATATATATATATATATATATAGAGAGATATAGAGAGAGAGAGAGAGAGAGAGAGAGATGGAGGACACCAGCCTGAGATCGAACCAGGGGCCTTCCGCTTTTAGCCCAGAGCACGAACCGGTATATAGCTACTCGCTGGAATTAAAGAGAAAAAAAAAAGCAAGTCCCTCAAGAAGGGTTTACTTAGTTAAACTTGCGATGGACATAGATCTGTCCGCCTCTCTCTGTAGCCATAAAGCTCTTCAGGGGAAACCTCTTCAGACGAAAGGGTTTCGTATTGTCAAGAAAGTATCAAATAAATGGCAAAGTGGACCAAGTCCACACTCTCTCGTCGTCTCTGTGCATATAGACACTCTCTCCGTTGCCATTTTACAGTTATGTGTCAGATTTGTGTCATCGTGTACTCTCCAGCGTTGATTTCGTCAAAATCCATATTAAAGTTCAAACAGTCTGCCTTTTTGAAGCGGCTCGCCTTTTCCTTTATCACTTAGAACAATTCCCTCTTTGTCCACATTTTGCAATTTATATGTCAAAGAGGCCTTATAATATTTTCAAGATGTTACTTTGGATATAACGCCTACATACGATGCACTTTAGTTTCCTGAAAGGTTTTGACTCTCACTTGTGTAACTGGATGTCATGCTACCTCTTTCACTGTTGGGACAAGAGTGTGAACAAGAACATGTCAACACTTATGTCAACACTTGTTTATTCAAAGCTTGAGTTGAGTTGGTGTCTCAAATCGCAACGTCAGCGGCAAGGCTATAATTATGATTGACGGGTCGAATCGTGATGCGTCCGGATTATTTATAGTGGTTGTCTTTGGTGCGATTTGAACTTTCCCAAGATAGCAAGTCGCTTAAAGAGGCGTAGTAAGTACCCTAGCCATGAAACTCTCTTTTTAAGGAGCAAAGTGGTCAAGTGGTATAAGCATGCTCGCTTTGAGTGACAAGGCGATTCGGTGCTGCTGCATATACAGGGGTTCTTATCCCACAAAGTGCAATCATTGTTTGGCCATTTTCATTAAGAGCCAACCTCTACCATTGTGGGAAGATAACAGATCTACTCATAATTAATCCAGTGGTCTGCCTCTCCTAAAATCTAATTCATATAACACACAGAGACAAAGTGGGAATGTCATAGTTTATGCCTACAAATGGTCACATTATGCTGACACCCATCCACATGAGATTCGAACCATTGACCTTGTACTTCTAAGTGTAGAGCACGTACAGACAACGCTACAAACAGTTCCTAACAATTATCCCAAAAACAAAGTTTGTTGAAGTTCTTTGATCATTACTTCATGAACGGAGGAAAACTGGTGTCTGGGATAGAGCGTTGGTTCACCCGGTCGCGAGGTCCCCGGTTTGAAAGCCATGATCTGACAAAAAATGTTCTTGTTCGATTTCGTCCCTTACTAACTGGGTCGGTGCCAGTATGAAATCTGATATGAATTACCTACCTACCTACCCACCTACCTACCCATCTACAAACCTACCTACCTACCTACCTACCTACCTGCCCACTTAGCTAACTATCTTACTGACTATCTGAATAACTACAGGTGGGTTAGCTAAGTCAGAGTTTTCGCTCACAATCACATCCGCACATCTGGTTCACACATTCCGCACGGAGCGACATGAAGAAGACAAACATTCAGATATCCAGAGATCCAGACATGCAGACATGCAGACATGCAGACAGCTAGACATCAAGACATGCAGAGAAAAATACAGATTGTATGCATATACCCAGGTACTGTTTGGATTTTTCTTCTTCTGGTTTGCAACATGCTGTTTATACAAGACGCTGTCGCAATGTATCAGGGCTAGTATGAAAGTGATGAGGCGAGTAGGAGTGGAGGTTTACACTTATTGCACAGAGATGTGAAATGTGGTTAAAAGCTTTGGGAAAATAGACAGATAAAGAGACCGACTGGATATTGGTTAGGACGAGGGGAGATAGGTAGATATATAGATAGATAGGTAGGTAGATAGATAGATAGATAGATAGATAGATAGATAGATAGATAGATAGATAGATAGATAGATAGATAGATAGATAGATAGATAGATAGATAGATAGATAGATAGATAGATAGATAGATAGATAGATAGATAGATAGATAGATAGATGAGAGAGAAAGAGAAAGAGAGAGAGAGACAGAGAGAAAAATAGATTTAAAGAACACGACAGGGACATAGATAAAGATATATATTGAGGTACGAGATCGAAGAGGAAATTCAGAGAGACATACAGACAGAGAGATAGAGTGGCAGGGACAGACACATATAGGCACAATTAGATAATAGAGATAAATCCACAATAGAGATAGAGAGAGAGAGAGAGAGAGAGAGAGAGAGAGAGAGAGAGAGAGAGAGAGAGAGAGAGAGGAGAGAGAGAAAGAGAGAGATAGAGCGAGAATGAGAGAGGGAGAGATAGATAGATAGATAGATAGATAGAGAGA
>RQTK01001280.1:75322-93555 GCA_003991915.1 Elysia chlorotica
TATTATTATTATTATTATTATTATTATTATTATTATTAATAATAATAATAATAATAATAATCGAACTTCTAGTGTCTGCTTTATTCTGTGGCATACAGAATAAAGCAGACACTAGAAGTGCGAATACCTTTTTTTAAGACTTTAATATCACAGTCATACATTTTTACTGCGGATGGGGCCATGCATAACAATACCGTAGAGCTCTAACGTTTTACGTGGTGGGTTCAAGGGTTGAATAAAACGGGTTTAAAATCTACGGTTGCCTGCAATTTAGATCGTGATTGTATGACATTTATTGGCAGTTATGTTTTTGTAATGTAAGGTCCCTTGCTATTAATCTTTACGCGTGAGATTTCATTGTTATGGTAATAATATTGCCATGACGTTAATTTCATTGCATTTTCATCACAATCTGGTATCGTACGCTTGATATTCAATTTTAAACAAACTTTGTGACAAATCGTTTTTATTTTAGTACATATGGTAGCAGTCTACCATGTTAAGAATTTCTATAATTTCACTTAAATTCATGCTTTTTTTGTTTATAAGTGTATAGAAATGATATGTTTACACGTCTTATTCATTCTGTGTGCACTGTGTACATATTTGTAATACATTCATTTCTGATGAGAAATAAAATTAATTTTAATCCCATTAGCAGCAAGACTTGTTTGTTATTTAGCGTTAATGTCGATATCAGTTCTCTTGATTGTGTTTTGTTGTTATAACACTCTCGCTGTAGTTTTTTTTATGGAGGGGAGGGGGGTCAGTCGGTAGAACTCACAGCTTTCAATCAGCACATCCAGGTTCATATCTACACAAAACAGCGGCGTCTTGTTCTCTAGAGTTCGGGTCAGTCTCCTATCGCCTATCGTAAGTAACCACCACCTGTCGTGGATAAGTCCCAATAATAACATCTAACACTTTTACGTACAATGAACTATCTTGCGTCATGTAAAGTGTTTTTTCTTTTCTTTCTTAATTTGTGAAACTTGTTACTAATGGTCGCCTAAGCCTTCTAGTTCTAATACCGAAGTTGTGTTACGGTTTTTGATACGTTCTTTCGCTACTGCTGATTTTTATGAATTCTTTCAAAATTTTTGTTATCTTATATGAAAAGCTGCTTATGATTTTGTTCAGTGCCCCTCATTCCTTTATGACTGTTCTAGGATGCATGACTTGACAAAGCGTTTTAAAGGGGGATCGCTTCTGGTGGGGTTGGACGAAAAGAGGGGGGGGGGGGGGGGAGGGTGGTGGTAGGGGATCCGAGTCTTAACTCGGCACTGGTGTTGTCACTCTTTTTCTCTTGTGTGAAATTGGGTTAAATTAAGCTGGATGTTCAGCGTGCAAAGTAAGCATAACATAGACTTTATTGTGGATAGGTCCCAATATTTACGTATGACAAGTTTACGTGCTACTACACTGAGACAGGGCAAGGAGAGACTTGGACTCCTGTATAGCTGACACCGACCCAATCAGCAGGGGGCGAAATGGGTCAAATACATTGGACCGATTGTAGATTTCGAACAGGGCACCTTACGATTGGGAGACCAACGCTCTACCACTTGCGCCAGTTTGCCCTAGTCCAAAACATTAACTGAATAAGCCACATACGCTTCTACTCGTTGTTGAGTTGGTCTAACGTCAAACATCAGCACTATATATGCCATATTATGGACGAGTCCCAAGACTGACGTCTTACAATTTTATGTGCTGCCACATCCAAGACATGGCGGGGATACCATGACTGCTGTCTCAGCCGGTCACATTAGACTGACACTGACCGAATTTATGAGCTGCCTTCAAGAACAATCATGTGCTGAAAATTCAATGTATGAAGCTGAAGATATACCAACTCATACATGCATCCTGGCCATACACAGGCAATATGCGGAGATCCAATTTTCAGTGGTTAATCGTTTCTGAAGATAGACCGGCTGTCGTGCGACGGTTACCAGCTTCCGCGTCGCACGACGGTTTCTGTGTTTTGCTATGGGGAGGCAAAACTTGATCTGTGTTGGACGACCGCCATTGTTTTCCGGCTCTCGATTCAAAACTTTAAACACACTTTTCTCCAGAATGCCTTCATAAGTATAGATCCAAGTAGTATATTTAGTCTCAGATAGTAATAAAATAGGGTCACAATAAAAATGATTTATGAAATCAGCGTAGTTTTTTAAATATTTGAAAAGTTAGCTAATCGCATAACCGCTGGGCACAATTTGACCTAGATAGCTGGCCAAGCCAGAATCTAGGCTCGCGTGTATGTGCGAAGAACGATTACCCGCTGACCGGTGACCTTTGATCCTGGCATCAAGACCAACGCTCTACCACTTGCGCCAGTTTGCCCTAGTCCAAAACATTAACTGAATAAGCCACATACGCTTCTACTCGTTGTTGAGTTGGTCTAACGTCCAACATCAGCACTATATATGCCATATTATGGATGGGTCCCAAGACTGACGTCTTAAAATCTTATGCGCTGCCACACCCAAGACGGGGATACCATGATGCTGTCTCAGCCGGTCATATTAGACTGACACTGACCGAACCAGTAGGGGGCGACATCCTGTTTTGGAACCCGAGGTTTTACTCCAAGGCTCCCGCGTCCCCCGCTTCTACTCATAAGGAAACGCTGTGGGAAGCATTAGAATTACACATGGCTAGTAGGCTTAAAATTTTTAAAATTCACTTTACAATCAACAAAAGATCGGAACTCCTGCACATCATTAAGAGCGTGAATACTCTGGTGGAAAATCCCATTTTAAGGAAACAAAAACTAGACCCATGCAAACAACAACAAATGAAGAGCAAAAATAACCACAAAAAATTCTTAATCCTACATAATGCTATTTATTATTATTAGGAATTAACCCTACATATTAACGTAGACCGATATATTTAACCATAAATTATGCTGTTTTTATCGGGAAACAAAAGCGCTAAATGAATACGTCGCTGGATGGCTTAGGCCTATTAAGGGAGTTGCCTTCAAACAGAGTGTGATAAAACCTTTTATTCAATAACAAAAAAAAAGAGTTTCAAAATATGAGCGCTCTAAAGCAAAAGCACAAAGACTACAGTGTTAGAGGCGTCTTGTAATCCAATTTCCGTGGAACAGAAATGAGCCATGACAGAAGGAGATGATGGAATAAATAGCCAAACTTTTAACAGATCGGACTTGAAATAAAGTATTAGGATAACGCAAGGTAATTCACATTTATAATAACATTATTACGAAGATTCTGAGACAGTGGATCACTATCACACCCACTAGTCCTATAAAGAATTGTAAAAACCTCGATACGTTGAGAACATTTTGTGAAATAACTTCTTTAGGGCCTTCAACCCTGAGGTTTTAACTCGTCAGAAAAAGGAGGAGAAGAAAAGCATTTTTTTTTTTAGAAATTTGAAATACAACCTTTGAAATCATCATTTTCAGGGATAAACCGACAAGTAAAAAAATCTCCAGGTTCTCAATTTTAATTCACAGCAATCACGAAGCTAGGGGTAAAGCGGAAAAAAACGTTGGTGTGGTTTATGTATTATATTGTTTGACCTCCCCACATCTAGGAGTCGTAAGTACAAAACCGCCGTAGCTTACAACACATCTTAAGATATGCGAGTAAGAAGTTAAGAGGAGTTGTAAGCTACCGTGACTTTGGGTGGAATGAACAAAGATGACGAAGCTTACGTCTCGTGGTAAGCCTTCTTATTCTTTTATTGTTTGTGCATTGTTTTGTCTGTGCTACTACGCTAGGACCTCTGTCCTAGCAGATTATATATTACTGTGGATGTTATTATGATGAAACATGTACTGTGTTGACTGAACAGCCATTCCAAAACGTGATGTTGAATAATTTAATTATTAAGAAGACAAAACTAAACTAACAATTAAAAGTAAACTGTAATTACGAGAAGGCCTCGATATTTAAAACAAGTCCTACTCTGTGCATCTTAATTTCCTACCAATATAAGTTTAAAAAAAAAGAAAATAAAAGAAACAGCGACTTAAGTGCAGTTTTACCAAATACATACTTAAGATACACCCCCTCCCCTTTTCCCTCCCTCCGCCACACACACACACACACATACATTATTTTTTATTATACCTTCTGGTATTTGACCACGTAAAATGAAATTCGACCATAGGGAACAAATTGTGATATTTTTGTTAATACTAGCATTTTCTCTCTCCTTTCATCATTCACTGTTTCCATAAATACACAGGACAAGGACAGGTAACATCCAGGAACTAAGTTAAAATAAATTAGTAAAAAAATTGAAAAGCCAACAGCTGTAACAATTTATAAAGCCTACATAATTACAATGGGAAACGCTTGAGTCTTGTGCCTGGGTGAACGTATGCCACCTTTTGATTTGATAATACATACACCACACACAGATACAAACACACTCACACACACAAGCTCTCTATACTCTCCATTACTCCATTACTAGCGTGTCTTGTTGAAGTCCTAATATTTCTGAAGTTCCCCCCCCCCCCCTCTCTCTCTCTCTCTCTCTCTCTCTCTCTCCTCTCTCTGTTTCGCTATGTTTGTCTCTGTGTCTCTTTTTATGTCTCTGTCACTGTCTTTGTCTATGTATCTCTGCCTGTCTCTCACACAACCTTTCTCTATTTCCCCTCCACTAAATATCGAAAATCTAAGCCTTCTTTCTTTGGAAATGACATTTTGCGGATAATAGGCAGAGAAGAGATAAAACGTTCTTTGGACACACGTTTAGTCGTTTCTGGTCGAACTACACTAACTGTGGAAATGATACCAAAAGAAGAAAGAACCCTTTACCTCTGAGCAAACTGACACATACCTATTTCTTTAAGGTTTTATCATACGGCTCTTACTTAGCTTCGTACATTTTAATGAATAATAAATTTTTGGAACTAGTTAATAAATATTTTGTTCAGCTCAAAATTTTAATATTGATACTGTTGAGGTAAATTGGGACTCGGGAAATGTAATGATAACAGTTAAATGAAAAGAGGGTGAAACTAAATTAATTTCATATGGTGAAAATTGAATATGTATCTGAACATTATATCAAATCGCGTAACTATAAGCATATTATTGAAAAGGCACATATCAGCCCATTGCAAAATTAGACAGTTACGATATTTTACCTGAAGACCCTTTTGCCATTGTGTTTTTTTTTCTGCTACTATTTATAAACCTAAACTGAGGTCTTGAATTTTAAAGTATAATTTTACTAAATACCTTAATAATGTCATATAAATATTTATTCCATCAAATCTTCGTATTTTGTCAGCTAACTTAGCGAGTGAAACCGGAAGGAGAAATGGGCGGAGTCTTCTCTTACGTCCTAAGCTGGGTGACCCCGGATCCGACCTTTGACCTGACCCCTGACCCTGTCACTGGCCTCACTGAGAAAGACTGTCACGTGATCATGGAAACCTGGCGAATGGTTACAGCAGAGAGAAAGGACATTAAAAAACACGGAGCAGAATTGTTCATACGGTGAGACGACCATGCGGTTGGAAAATAGTATGTGTGTCTGTGGGTTAAACTTTCACCTATTCATCTTCTAACGTCTCATACAAACTTGAAAACTAGATACTTTGGGACAAGTATGTGGCAGATTCCGAAATCACTCTTTTCAAACAAAACATTTTTTTCTTTACAAGAAATGACATCAATTGTAGCAGTCAAAACAACAACAACAAGAACAACAACAACAACGACAACAACAACAACAACAACAACAACAACAGCAGCACAACAACAACAACAATAATAACAACAAAAATAACAACAACAGCAACAACAACAACAACCAGAATAGCAAAAGCCACGACACAAATAACAAAAGCAAAACCAAGAGTAACAACGTCGACGTGAAAATCAACAAAAACAAAGATCAGATAGAAGCTGAAATATAAACGGCAGAAGTTTACAAAAAGATACGTTTTCAATTTATAAACATTGTCTGTAACCTTTTGATTAATGCTCCGCCGTATAAAAAAACAAACTTTAAATCGTTAACAGGACGACATAAATGTAAAGATAAGAGAAGATATAATCCGCCACCAGCCCATATATAAATCTGCCTGTTAATATTATTTCAGGGCCCATAATTATATTTTGAAGCAAGCAAACTTGTCCTCAACAAGTTATCTGTTGATTTTGTGACTACGATTTTTAGTGTAGGGTGTTAGCGTGAGAACATACCGACTCATTCATCCATCACAACCAGTAGCAGACAATAGGCAACTATCTATTTTCAGTGGCTTTTCTTTTCTCTAGGCACACATAATGTCAGCCGACCAATATCAGCTTGCGATGTCGGGCCAACAATCTGCGCATTGTAACACTGAGGCAAAACTTGATCTGTGTTGGACGCATTTTTCCGGCTCTCGATTCAAAACATTAAACATATATTTCTCTAGATTGCCCCTATAAGTGTAGACCCAAGTATTACATTTATTCTCAGATGGATATAAAAGAAGGTCTCTGTAAAATGATGTATGAAATAAGCTTAATTTTTGAAATATTTGTAATTTAGCCGTGCGCGTAACTACTGGGCATGCTTTGATCCAGACTCTATCTTCGATTGTACATGCGAAAAGTGGTCCGCCGCTGACCGTCGACCTTGATCCTGGTATCACGTGCTTCAGCTGACAACTGTGGTTGCCTGGGCGTCAATAACAGGACAGACTATTAATTTTTATTATCTGTAAAGGACGAGCAACGCTGTGCTTAGTTTGATGGGCTCATGTCCATATTAAGAAACGTCTGTCACGGTGACTTTTCAGAAAAGGACGAGTAACCTGGCAAGGATTAAAAACAGCGCAGAGTTTACTGGATTATTCCCCTTGACTTACGGCGTCATATAGCTATACTTAACAAATCGTTCTGGAACTACTACTTGTTTCGATTCTAAATTCCCTAAAAATATCTTTTATGAATCATAATGCTGAAACTAAATCCCCAATTTTATCTTTTTACACCCCCACATTTAAAAAAAAATTACAAATCTACCACATATAATGTTTTCCGAATGGGACCAAGTAGAAACAAAAATATTTGAAAACCATGTGCAAATTATCAGGCGTTAATATTGGGACCCATCCACAAAAGAACCTTGCTGCTGGAGAAAAACAAACATACAAACCCAACAACAACAAAGAAACAAAAAAAGCAACAACTCATCCAGCCCTACCTCAATTAATTGAATCATGAACACTTCTCCTTCCCTCCCCCACAGCCTATTCAAAGCCCACCCCCACATGCAGAGCTACTTCTCCGCGTTCAAATCCCGGCCCGTGGAGGAGCTTCGTGAATGCCCCCAGATGGCTGCCCATGCGACCACCGTGATGTACGCGCTCCAGGCTTATGTGTCCAGTGTGGATGACCCGCCCACTCTGGCTGGACTGGTCACCAAAATCGCCACGTCGCATGTGGCCAGAGGGATTAGCATGGATGATTTTGAGGTTAGTTTCTAGGAGTTATTAGTACAAGTTTTTAAGACGTCTTTTTGTAGTCTTAAGACAGGTTGTAGATTTCTGGGTGTTGTGGTTAAGGCCATAGATCGGGATAAAGAGGGACGGAGAGAGAGAGAGAGGGAGAGAGAGAGAGAGATAGAGAAAGAGAGAGATAGAGATGAGAGAGAGAGAAAGAGGGTTGGGGTTGGGTTGTTTTAACGTCCAACAGCGGCACTATAAAGGCTATATTGAGAACGGGTCCCTTAGAGAGACGCCTGACAATTTTATCTGCTGCCACACACTAGAAAGTGCGGGGATACCGTGACTCCTGTCTCAGCCGGTCACACTAAACTGACACCGACCCAACTAATAACTAATAGGGAGCGAAATCGCCATGGCTCGAACCACAGACCTTTGGCGCCGGAAGCCGATATTTCACCCCATAAAAGTGAGAGAAAGAGAAAGATGATGTTTAAGTAAAAGTTCAACAAGATCGCCACGTCACATGTGAGACACAAGGGTGGTAAGTTCAGCATCGCGTTAGGCTTGGGACGTTGTGTTTAAGACGCTAGATCGATGGGAGAGAGAGGGGGTAGTGAGTAGAAGATGACCAAGACGCATATGGCCAAGGGGATTGGCAAGAAGGATTTCGGTGTGAGACGATTAGGGTTCGTAAGTAGTCTGGATACTAGCGAAAAAGAGTATTAATGTTTAAGGATAGAAAAAGCGACTTTGTTGTTAAGACCCTGGATCGTTGATAGAGACAGAGAGAGAGAGAGAGAGAGAGAGAGAGAGAGAGAGAGAGAGAGAGAGAGAAATAGAGACGTAGAGAGGGAATAGATAGATAGATAGATAGATAGATAGATAGATAGATAGATAGATAGATAGATAGATAGATAGATAGATAGATAGATAGATAGATAGATAGATAGATAGATAGATAGATAGATAGAAAAATAGATAGATACAATGATATTGTACGCATAAAGAATATCACTTTATTTGACAATTAAAATATTTTTGTCTTTCAGAAACTTGCGCTGGTTTTCGCAGACTTCCTGAAAAGCATTCTGGGAGAGGACTTCACACCGGAAGCTGAGAAAGCGTGGACTCAGTTGCTGAAAGTGCACAACGCCATCTACAGGGATGTTCATACACAAAAGGGAGGCAACTGAGATACCATTACAATTACCTTTGTGGGTTACAAGGAATAGGCAACTGTGCGAGAAGAAACAGGGAGAGAGAAAAAGAGAGAGAGAGAGAGAGAGAGAGAGAGAGAGAGAGAGAGAGAGAGAGAGAGAGAGAGAGAGAGAGAGACAGGCAGACAGAGTGACAGAGTGACAGAGACACATTGAATGGACCAAAGGGGTTTCAAATAGTTTATTGTACTTTCTTAAAACTATTTTTAGTTAATGTAACCGTACTTTGCTTTTTAAAGGATATACAATTCACAATTCTATTAACGCTCAAGTCAAAAAAGAAATCACAAAAATCAAATCTATATTGAAAGCTTTACCTTCAATAATAATATGAGTGCGTACCTATTTCACATATATGTTTTGATGAAGACGTGTAAAGATCGGACTTGAAAAGTTAGCTAGTAAAGTTCTAGACTAAAGAGCATAAGATGTAAGGTTCGAATTTCAATTGTTGCCCTTCGTCTATAGACACTATTTCGGGAAAGCTTGGAGACGTTATGTAAACCATTCAGAAATATTACCAGAGACCAATTAATGTAGTGAGACTTTTACCAAAAGAGCTCACACTGCTTTTGATTTGGACATTTAGCGTAACGCCCTCTCTTTCTATTTCTTTATTGAAATTTAGGCGGTTGAAAAATGTTCAGACTGGGTTGTAAATAAGATATAAAGAAAGAAGCAACCGCCTTAGTTATGTTAGACCAAATAAGCAAAACCCTTCCCGTGAAACCTCTCACTATTTGACAGTCTCTGGCTTCACACTCTCTGATAAGTCAGTGTGGGTGTACAAAGTAGTAAAACAATGGATGCATAAGTGTTGGTACATACTATCGCTCTATTGAGATATCATATGATCTGATTTACAATGTAGCCCAATACCATAAATCTTATTCTTTGCAACCCCAATCTATTAAAACAATGCTATATTTCAAAATATACCTATAACTAATAAATAAAATTTCACATTAAATCAGAAATATGGTTTAACTTAACTTTGTTCTTTGCTTTAAAAATATGTTTTTGTACAAGAATCATATCCTTCAAAAATGTATTGGAACTGTTTTGGTCTTCTTGTTTTTCTTGCTTGCTTGTTAGATCAGCTATCTCCGTGGCAGATCCCAAAACTAAAGTCTTACGTGTGCAGTACTTTTTCAGTCTAGCACGGCTTAGCTGAAGGATTGTGTGAAGGCTACTGTACTAGACCTAAACTCTATCCTGCTCTATCAATGTATGTTCTCTTTAATTCCCTCTTTCTAACTCTGTTACTCCTTTCCCATCTCTCTCACAAAAACATAATCTTTCTTTCTCCCACTTAAGATTCGTTGAACATGCAAAAAAAAAATCAAGAGAAATTTGCTCATGTAACGAGCTACGCCCAAAGTTCTTTAAGATAAAAGCATGACCGTCTGCGCACTTAAGTAAGGAAGAGTTGAAAGGACATCCTCAAAGAGAGGAACAGAGAGAGAGAGAGAGAGAGAGAGAGAGAGAGAGAGAGAGAGAGAGAGAGAGAGAGAGAGAGAGAGAGAGAGAGAGAGAGAGAGAGAGAGAGAGAGAGAGAGAGAGAGAGAGTGATAGAGAGGGTGGGGTAAAGAGAGAGAGTGAGAGAGATAGAGAGAGAGAATATGAGATAGATGGAAAAGAAAGTAGAACGCCCATTCTTTCCTTAAGTAACAAAGAGATTGACAACGCTGTTTATTAATACAGAACACACGGTCTATGCGTGATGCAGACATGATGTTTTGATGAAGCAAATAATTATGTTGAGAGAGAATCAAAAAGCATCGCTCTGGAATGTGTTTAGGCAAACACACAATGGAAAGTTTAAAGTATAAACCAATAGCTATTTACAGCAATGCGGAAGTAATTCCTCTTCTTGTGAAATGTCATATATTTTTGTTTACATAATGCACTTTTTAACCTGAATATCACTCTAATAATAAATCTAACGACATAAGCAGCAGTTCTATTTTGCCAAAGCTGACATCGCCCAACATTTTTCCAATGATGGGATCAAGACCTTGGCAACAAGCTGTCAAAACAGAATGATGCGATGGGTGAAACCATTGCTAGACATCTGGGCATCAAACTGTGACTGTTTAGAACAAGATGGTTAAAAGAAGTAGGTATTTATCATCATCCACAATAGTCTCCTTATACTCCTTCATGTTCTTCATCATAATCATGATCATCGTCATCGTTATCATTTATACAGGGTTGGATCTCCCAGTTCCAGAATCACGCGTCAATCATTTCGAAAGACTTAAGTTTGGGGACCAGTCCACATTATAGCCTATACAGTGCTGACATTGGGCGCTAAGCAACAAACTCCAAATTAAGCCATATTGTCCTTCATACGTATGTGACCTAACCAGATCTTGCAGTTCCAAAACCGCACGTCAATTGTTTTAAAGACTTTGGTTCCGGGATCCGTCCACAGTATGGCTTATATTTCTGACTCTGGAGGTTAAGCAAAAATCTCAAGCAAAGTCAAACAAAAGCAAACTTAAGCCCTTTCATCCCACAGTCGGGTGTGACTTTGTCAGAATTCCCAGCGCCAATTATTTTGACAGATTGTCTGTGAACGTTGTTACAAACTGGCACATTCCCCACTGTGTAAAGTGTCCAAGCTATCAGGGGGTGAGAACCCATGGAGCGAAAAGGTCAAACTGTTAGATGCTGGAATTCCCTCTAATGAAGTTTGATTGATGGGTACTTTGTTTATCGTGGAGCCAGAGAGACAAACAATTTCCCTTGGCCGAGAGCAGATGGACTGTAAGGCTGGAATCTAAAGATGAGGCGAAAATTTGATGTGCCTGTCGAACAGTGGGACTGTAAGACTGGAATCTAAAGATGAGGGGAAAATTTACACTGCCTGGGGAACGGGTAGTTTTAATTTTTGTTTTATTATTGGGTTTCTTACCGGCCATCGTCACCAACAATGATATTTTGAAATGGGATCTATGACTAACATTTCTGCATGTTGCCACTCAAAGACAGTGCGGGGATACAAAGAGTTCTGTTTCAGTCGGACACATTGTAGTGAAGCCGACCCAATCAGTAGTTGACTGTACCAAGGGGATATAGAATTTGAAATTTCTCAATTAGATGATAAATAATCTTTCTCTCCCCCTTTGAATGGAACTATTCAGGTAGTATAAAGTCAGAATGGTGGGTCTAAATAAATATACGAATTTTAGTGATAATGGTTTGTAGATTGACTAAATAAAAAAAATCGTGGAACACTGCGAACATTCAAGTTCAAGGAACAATTATGACGCAGAGGGGTAACTAAAATTATGTATAAATAATAAATATAGGACAAAACAGTTACCGACTCAGTGGACAAAAAACCAACACAGGTATTTTAACACAATGTATCGTTTTTGGTTCCGCTTTATTAAGCCTTTTTAGTACACAAAAATTAATGACTACGGACTGTTTAAAACCATCTGACAGAGATTAAGCCTGATGGAAGCGAAATTGGACTTGGATAGAATATGTGATTGGCAGTTGCAGATAATGCCTCGTTCCTCTTAAAACATACGTACATACGTGATGGTTATAGGTAATGCCTTGTTCCTCTTAAAACATACGTACATAAGTGATGGTTATAAGTAATGCCTTGTTCCTCTTAAAACATACGTACACGAGTGATGGTTATAAGTAATGCCTTGCTCCTGTCAACCCCTAAACGCTTTAATTCAGTTAACCTTGATATGAACGCCTGCTACCATTTACTGAAAATCGTGAACAGATAGTGAGGCACCACCTGGGTTTCGAACCTCGGTCCTTTTGCTCACCAGGCGCCGTTAGAACAACGAGGTGGTAGCTTACAATTCAGCTTACAACACCTCGTAAGTCTTTTTATTCGCATATCTATAATCCTAAGACGACGTTGTACTTACTACGCCAAAGCATTAATAATGACTAACAGAGCCTGTATAGCGATAAATAATGAAAGGGAATTTTATACAATTAAAGGACTAGATCTATAAATTTGAAGTAGTTTCCCTACAGAAACAAATCAAACCAACGCACATTTTGAATATTATTGTTCAGCACGCATAACATCCTATCCACGGCGAAGTGGTTCAAGTGGTAGAGCGTTGGTCTCACGTGAGCAGCTAAATGCACTTGTCCTACATCGTTCCATATTAGTTTTGTCGGTGTCGGTATAATAATATTGTGACCGACTGATACAGGCGTCATAGTAGCACGTAAAATTGCTCGACGTTTATTTTGGGATCCTCCCACGATATAGCCTTGCTGGTAACTTTGGCCGTTAAGAATCAAACTAACTTACGTGAAGGGATAGACTTGATTGTCAAAGACAGTAGATAAGTTGGTTTAACGTCCAGCATCAGCACTATATAGGCTATATTGTTGACGGCCCCCAAGACTGACGTCTGACAATTTTATGTGCTGCAACACACGAGACAAGGCGGGTATGCCATGACTCCTGCCTCAGCCGTTCATATTAAACTGACACCGACCCAACCAGTTGGGAGCGAAATCGACAAGGCTCGAACAACGAACCTTTTGCGTCGGAAACCAATGTTTTACCCCAGGGCCACCGCGCTCCCTCGTAAAAAACAGAGAGGTTTGAAGGAATATAAGATAAAGTAAGATAAGATAAGCCTTTATTATCTCATGGGGAAATTTTCCTTGGTCGTACAATAATATATTTGATTCAATATTACAACACCAGTAATGATGTACATGTGTGAGATAAAAATGATATTTGCCTTCCTCTGCAAACAGCACGGCACTCCATGGTGATGGTAATAAGGATGATGATGCATTAGTCCAAGAATCGGAAAAAACGTTCAACTTGGCGAGACATCTTCTCAAAGTATGTGGTCTTTTGGGCGCGTTTTGCTGATAAACTCTCGTTAAATCGAACTTAGTGACAATTATTTGTATAGTTTAAGTATAGTTTTGACACTGATAAAAAAATAAGATAAGATAAGCCTTTATTATCTCATGGGGAAATTTTCCTTGGTCGTACAATAATATATTTGATTCAATATTACAACATCAGTAATGATGTACATGTGTGAGATAAAAATGATATTTGCCTTCCTCTGCAAACAGCACGGCACTCCATGGTGATGGTAATAAGGATGATGATGCATTAGTGAAAGAATCGGAAAAGACGATCAACTTGGAGAGATATCTTCTCAAAGTATGTGGTCTTTTGGGCGCGTTTTGCTGATTAAAGCTCGTTAAAACGAACTTAGTGACAATTATTTGTATAGTTTAAGTATAGTTTTGACACTGATAAAAAACATTCTTAACATACCATCGTACGCCTATCAAATTTCCTGTGAAGTTATGATAAACAGGATATTTTTAGACCATCTTGTTTTCACTTGATAAACCGTGTGTCCCGAACGAATTGTGTCATAAAAGATGACCATCGGCAGCTTAGAATTATGAGGCGTACGATAGCTTACAACTCGTCGTAAGAATAATGCGAATAAGAAAGCTTACGACTAGTCGTACGAATAATGCGAATAAGAAGGGTTACGACTAGTTGTACGAATAATGCGAATAAGAAAGCTTACGACTAGTTGTACGAATAATGCGAATAAGAAGGCTTACGACTAGTCGTACGAATAATGCGAATAAGAAGATTTACGACTAGTCGTAAAAATAATGCGAATAAGAAGGGTTACGACTAGTTGTACGAATAATGCGAATAAGAAGGGTTACGACTAGTTGTACGAATAATGCGAATAAGAAGGGTTACGACTAGTCGTACGAATAATTCGAAAGAGAAGGGTTACGACTAGTCGTACGAATAATGCGAATAAGAAGGGTTACGACTAGTCGTACGAATAATTCGAAAGAGAAGGGTTACGACTAGTCGTACGAATAATGCGAAAGAGAAGGGTTACGACTAGTTGTACGAATAATGCGAATAAGAAAGCTTACGACTAGTTGTACGAATAATGCGAATAAGAAGGCTTACGACTAGTCGTAAGCTACCGCGGCGATGTATATACAGGCCCTGATCTTAGTCTATAATTATGCTTTCTATGTTTTTCTATAATAATAATTATTATTTTATTTCGTATGTACTTACTAAGTTCCATATAAATTGTACAACCCGTAATGAAGTCACATAAAACTGTAGAAAATCTTTGTCAAGCCCATCAAAACAATAAAATACTCTAGAACATAATCCTAGACTGCCAGCTAATAATATATAATCTACAAACATTCATAAGCCAAAACTCAGCAGCGAAATTTGCAAGTGAATTTCTAGAGTTCATTGTTTAAAAATATTGATATTGATACAGCTATTACCCCAAAGATGTTTGGAATACACTTTTCGTTTTTCATTGAACAACAACAGACAAACAACAATATCGATGTCATTTTTTCCTGGTGTAGTAATGCATGCGTATTTATAACATCTTTGATGATAGACATGATTGTATATTTTTCTTCTTAACTGATATAATTATTCTAATCAAAGGTATCAATCTCTACTTTGTGAGTACATGTATTTATAGAAATTCGTATCAACGTAGGAGGTCTCAATAATGTTCATATAAACCATTAATAATTTTTTTTGGACAATGCAAAAAAAAAAATTATTATTTCAACAAGATACGTGTAGATGCTTAGAGGCTTGTATACACAGATTGCAAGCACGCACACGACTCAAAATTGAATAAAAACTATAAAAGGGCAATACAAATGGTTTTGTCTAATGTTTATATATAGAGAGAACGATGATAACATTCCACGGTATATTGATCACGCCTGGACACGCGTTCTAAAGTTCGTGTACGAGGCTGTTTCACCTGATATTTTGCAGTAGGATTAAAAATGTTAACCCCTATGGATCCATGCTTTGGACCCCCTAGTGTACGAGGCTGGTCCACCCGATATTTTGTAGTAGGATTAAGAATGTTAACCCCTACGGATCCATGGTTTGGGGACCCCCTAGGGTGGGAATCACGAGGGTACATATTTTAGCTTGCTAAGATAAGCTGCCACCCGGGCGGCTGTAACGCCAAAATACTAAGTTGGTCGGATACTAACTGTTATCTTTTCATGTGTTTTTTGTTTGTAGATAAGAGTGTGAAAAAAAATGTACTCTAGAGTGGAAGTAGATGCGCTGCCAGCATAACCAGTTAGTGCTGTGGACTCAAGGTGGAAGGTAGTGCATTTCTTTGAGTTGGTTTCTTTGTGTCCAATGTCAGCAGCAAGGCTATATTGTGGACGAGTTCCAAAACAAACGTTTGACAATTTTGAGTGCTACCACACTGAGACAGTACAGGGATACCTTGACTCGTGTTTCTGTCGGTCATATCATACTGACACCGACACAAGCAGTAGGTTAGTAAGCGGACAAATATATTTTTGTCCAATAGTGGGCTTCAAAACCGGGGATATCCTGATTGGGAGACCGATTCTCTAGACTTGAGACCGTTTTTTGTAGGTCAGAATTAAACAATATTCTCCGTATAATTATAATTCGGTGGGTAAACCTACGGGACCGAGAAATGTTAAAAAAAACAAAAAAAAAATAACAACGACCAACCCAAACTATAGTACGTGCCCAAGGTCAGATACACAGTACAGATTGCAATATTGATGGTCCAAAGACTACTCCTTCCTAAACAAGCAAAACCACACAAAAAACAACAAAAACAAACAACAGAAGAATACTGCACTGCGACCCCCCACCCAAAAAAACAAACAAACAACAAAAAACAACAAACAAACAAAAACACAAAAAACACAACAACAAAAAAACAAAAATAAAAAAAAACAAAAAATAAAAAACAACAAAAAACAAAGAAAAAAAACAACCAAAAAAACAAAAAAAACAACAGCAAACAAATACGTACAAAATCAAACTAAACCAAACCAAAACAAAAACAAAAAACAAAATCCCCTAAAAAACTGAAAGATAACCACTGGAAAAGAATTTGCACTATCATGACTGTGTAAGGTATGCGAGCATACCTAAATTATCGTAAGATCGCGTAACCTTGTGAAGGGGCCTTATATCGGGTGTCAAAGTTCTACAGTATCAGCTGATCGTATTGTGTGGTTGATAAAAGAGCTGGGACCCCCAGTGAAGAATATGAGTCTGTTTTTTAGAGCAAGGGGTTGCATCTGATGGTTCTAGTTCTGTTTTGTAGGGTGGATCAACGCGTTCATACATTGATTTTCACATGGTAGATTACTGATGGCTTTTGTACTGAACTTTGTTTATTTCGACACTTATCGAAACAACCTTATCTATCTCCTGTATGCATCCCGAAACTAGGGTCTCAAATTAATACATTGTTGTGATTAACTCATGACACATCTAAAGATGTAAGAATAAGATGACTTACGACAAGTTGTAAGCTAAAACCCAACCAAACGCAAACAAAAATTAATAAGTCAACCGAAGAGATTGACCATCAACTGAACCTCCGAACAATTTCACTGAATCGATTTCGTCATATTTTAGGACTCGAACTGCCCCCGTATCTCTTATCAGTTGTTTCTCAATAAACGCCTAAGAGAGAGACGTGAAACAGGCTGAGATTTGAACGTCGTACCTCCTGCTCTCTAGTCAAGTGCACTAACGACTGAGCCACCGACGGGCCCGACGATGGAGTTTTTAAAATCAAACAACAACAAACAAAACAACATAGTTCAAAGTTTGAGAGCTTTTGGAGACCCCCGTAGCCCATCTAAGATAAGACCTCGAGATAACATTGTTAGATCATTGACACTATGAGTATTATAACCAACCGCGCTCTTCATCGTGAGACCTCTTAAAAACATGCTCAGCTGGGGCGAAAATATGCATCTCCCGTTAGATCTTTTGCTAACCACTTCATTGTTACGAGGTCGAGATTATGATCTAATTAGGGAACAACTCACTTTTTACAGCAAATTATCATTAAGTAACATAGCCTTTCATTTAAATTCCATGATAATCTCACCTTTGGCTTGCTCCCTTCAAATACAAAACATACAACGATTTATTTTGGTAGGTTTTGGAAACGATAGATATATTTGAAATAACTGAAGACAGTTTTTATTTAATCAGTGTGACATAAGAAAAAATATGGCAGCAGTGAAGTGGTTAATACCGACGGATAGACACAAACTAATAAAGTTATTTATAAGCCCTATCGGTTTGGTCTGACAAATCTACGTGAGGGGGGAGGGGTAAACTGGTGAAAGTGGTAGAGCATTAATTTGTCTACCTATCGCATCGAGGTCCCGGTCGAAAAACGCGATCAACCAAAAATTGATTCGTCCAATTTCGTTCCCTACTGACTGTGTCGGTGTCATTGTATAATATGACTAGCCTAAACAAAAGACATGGTCTCCCCGAACTGTTTTGTGTGGTAGCACGTAAAATTTTCAGACTTTAGTCTTGTGACACGTCTACACTATAGCCTATATAGTGCTTACATTAGATACTTAGAAACAAACTTAAACATAATAAAATACAGTCTAACTGAACGGGCGTCGATGAGCATGGTCTATAATGAAAGCGACTGATTCCCAACTGTCAGCATTCCAGACTGTCTTATCAGGAAACCCCC
>RQTK01001280.1:93998-121159 GCA_003991915.1 Elysia chlorotica
TAAAGCGTCTTACAATAAAGAATAAACGAAGTTTTATTTGTATAATTTGTGAGAGCTTTTATTTTTATTGCTTGCCAAAATCATGTCCTTTAACGGTTCTCCTTAGATTCTCCTTCCGCTTTCATTTTACAAAAGTAACAAAAGAAACTCAAGTACGAATCGGAAAAACCAAAAAATATACAACATGATAAGACGTAATAAGAAAGAGATTGCTACAGTCTGTGTATGGAAATATTTTATCATCGCTAAGTTTGCTGGTGCCCGAATTTCCTTCCTGAGAATATGGCCAACTTATCTCCGTCTTGCTTCCATGATGGTGAAGGAATTGACCTTTCTCCTGTGTAAATTGGTGTCAAAATAGTATATCTTTGACTATGCTTACAGATTTCTTTTCTCTTAATTCAAAAGAGTCCAACATTCTTTACAAAAGGACGGAGGCATTTCTGTTCTTAGATCTTTTGACTAACATTCAATGAGTTTCAGGTCTAGCTAAATCCTAGTTAAAACTCCCGTCTTTGTTTATAATTCTTAAAGAAACTTCGGAGACGTAAAACAAACTAAAGATTTATTTTAGAGGTTCTGTTGCGCAAGTTACAACCTGAAACGGGGAATTGATCTACACATAGTTTCAGGGTAAGCTGCCCTTCTCGGTAGTTAGCAAAAAAAACAAACAATAAAAAACAAACAAACAAGCGATTCCCATTTTCTCAAACTTCCCCGCATTTTGTATCTATAACAAATCCACCCTTGCATAAAACAATAGCTCTTCAGCTTTGATTACTCACTCAAAGTCTCCAAGTTCGATGATGCTACATACTTTAAAACCTCCCATGGTGTTATCACGGGAAAAACAGTTATATCATTTTCATCAGACAGTCAAGCGGGTAGTTGGACGAATACTGATGTATTTTCTTCGACAGCAATTTGCAATTTGGATTTAACAATAATTATCAGATTTAGATTCTAACAAGCCGTCTGGATCGATTTTTTTGCCTCAACGTTCAGCTTCTGTACACAAGCTTACTAGTTTTGCCTTTTTAGGTTTACTAATCAGACCTCCTCGAGCTCTTAAAAAGTCTTGTCGTTCAGCAATGGTCCTAAGTCTAAAGCCCTTTTCACGAATTGTTAAATTTTATCGAAACAGGAATTAGATACCATTCGATGATGCTTCATACTTTAAAACCTCCCATGGTGTTGTCACGGGAAAAACAGTCATATCATTTTCACCAGACAGTCAAGCGGGTAGTTGGACAAATACTGATGTATTTTCTTCAAGAGCAATTAGCAATTTGGATTTAACAATAATTATCAGATCTAGATTCTCACAGGCCGTCTGGATCGATTTTTTTGCCTCAACGTTCAGCTTCTGTACACAAACTTATCAGTTCTGCTTTTTTTATCTACTAATCACAACTCCTAGAACTTTTTAAAAGTCTTGTCGGTCAGCAACGGTCCTGAGTTTAAAATCCATTTTATGAAAAGCTAAATTTTTTTTATTGAAATTGGAATTAGATCAAGGCTACTATCAAATAAAATCTATTGCACAACATTAGTAGTTCTGCCTTTTTAAATCTACTAATTCATTCATTCATTAATCGTCTTTGTAGTTGAAGTGTGTCTGTTTTCAGACTAATTGTCACGGTTAAGGCTGGGAATAGGCTGGGGTTCATTGTAACGTCAGTATGATATATACGTGACACTAATTACAACTCTTAAAAAGTCTTGTCGAACAGCAACGTACCTAATTTTAAAATCCATTTAATAAATTATTAAATTTTATCGAAACAGGAATTAGATCAAGGTTACTATCAAATAAAATCTATTGCACAACATTAGTAGTTCTGCCTTTTTAAATCTACTAATCACAACTCTTAATAAATTTTGTCGTTCAGTAACGGTCCTAAGTTTAAAATCCATATTATAAAATGTTAAAATTTTATCGAAACAGGAATAAGATCAAGGTTTCTATCAAATAAAATCTATTGCACAACAATACTTTCATTAGCGTTTGTTTACATGAGTGTACTATTTTTGGTTCTCTTCCTGGTTATGACCAAGGTGAATGTCGCGAGGTTACAGAATTTCCAGTCTACCTCATTAACAATATTAGCACCAGTATCTCTTGCGAGAAAGTCGCTAAACTGTGTATGCAATGTATGCTTAACTTAGAACTGTCGTAAGTACAACATTGCTGTAGCGTACACCTTGTCGTAAGCCGTCTTATTCGCATAGACTCTTAAGGCGAGTCGTACACTTAACACAACGTTTTACTTACGGCAATAAGTCTAAGGGAAGAGCTTAGCCACATGCGCCGATCATCAGTTTCGAACCGGCGACCTCTCAGTTTGGAGACCAACGTTCTACCATTTGCGCCAGCTCTTCAGTTTCGAACCGGCGATCTCCCAGTTTGGAGACCAACGTTCTACCATTTACGCCAGTTCTAAGGGTAATCTCAGCCCCATGCCTAGATCATCAGATGGTTGCTGCCTTTAAAAATTGTAATTTATGTCTCATACATAAATGTCCCAAGGCAGATCATATACGGCGACGGGCCCCTACCCTAACCACTGACAAATTTACACACTGTGCTGCAACACTCGAGACAGGATGAAAGAACTTCTGTCTCAGGTGGTCACTATACACTGAAAACTGAGCCAACAAGTAGGGAGCTGGATCGGAAAAGAATGACTGCTGTTAAAGTAGGTGGAATTTTCAAGGCTAGACTGATCTAGTAGTACGGGGGCCCTGTATATTTAAGAGGACGCGCACAGATAAAACTGTCAGTTGAGAGTCGACAGTCTTTGCAGTCAGTACTTTATCTAGATATACAGTGCTCTGGATTCTACAATCAAAGTTACAGTAGTTCGGTGATCTATTTACAGTGAGTGTTAACGATTGTGCGTTGCAGTGATTTTACACTTGGATTAGTCTTCTATACGTTGCTGTGATTTTACACTTGGATTAGTCTTCTATTTCAAGTACTAATTTTCTCTTTTACGTATGGAGCATTGTTTCAAAATTCCTATTACTTAAAACTACCATTGTAACAATATCACTGTATAATTAAACTGTTATTTGTGGCGACACAAAGATTGGCTGAGTAAGTAGAGCTCCGTAGAAATGATCAACAGGTCTATGGTTCGAATCTCATCGGTGGATTAGCCTGCTCTTTTCAAGTACTAATTTTCTCTTTTACGTATGGAATTTGAAGCATTGTGTCAGAATATCTAGAACATGAAATTATCACTTTAACGTTATCACTGTATTTCTAAGCTGTTGTTTGTGGCGACACAAAGATTGGCTAAGTAAGTAGAGCTCTGTACTAATGAGCAAGAGGTCTGTGGTTCGAATCTCGTCTGTTATGCCTACCTTACGATTTCTTGGGAAACTCAGCCTCTTCCTCTGTGTGTCGCTCTCTCTGCACGCAGGATCAACAGTTGTAACGCCCCGTGCTCTTAAATATCATCCTCTATCAACTGAATTTTCTGACGCTCTTCGGGCAAACTTCATACTCCCCAATTTTGTCCCGTACTGAATGGGTCGGTGTCAGTATAATGTAACCAGTTGAGAGAAGAGTCATGGTATACCCGCATTGACCCTTTGTGGCAGCACGTAAAATTGTCAGACATAAATCTGAGGACCAGGCTGTATAGTGAAGATGTTAGATTAAAAAAACCCAAAAAAAAACCCAAAAAAAAAAAAAAAAAAAGGCCCACACAAAAAACGACAAGAGCAAGACAACGAAAACTCTCCACTAATCATCGAATTAGGTCAAACATTATTATTCTGATAGATCTTCTTCTTCTTCTTATTTTTGTTTTTATCACCATTGCTATAAGCCGTACACGTGGGTTTGTTTATTTATCCCAAGATATTTCATAGCGACGAATTTTCGAGTCCTGAAATGTCTATAAATGCCTAATACGCTGAACAGCAGTAACACGGTTTTACCACTATAAGTGCGTGCTTGACATAATTTTCGCCCTGTAACATATTTTTTTGAGATCCAAGGAACGTTAAATTGGAAACAGTTTCACAACCAAAAATTAATAGTGTAATTATTGTCAGGCAGTCATTTTGATTACCGTTCTTTATCTCTAAAATATATCATAACATAATTTTTGAAATTCATAATCTTCGTATGATACTTGTGGATAAATAATTTAATAAAGACTATAGACTATAGCATAGACTATCGAAAAACAGTGCTATGTGTAAGAAGCAAAAAAAGATAACTTAAAAAAATCAAAGTAATATGAATAAGGACAAAGTACACGTTAATATTCATATCTCTAATGGTCTAATAACAACCAGAGAATGTGAGAAGCTTTGATTGGGTACTTAGAAATCAATAGTGTTATTAGTCGCAAACTGTATTAGATCTTTATCTGTTAAGCAACTTATCTATCGGACGATTGTTTGGTTTGTTGCATTTGCAAAGTATGTGTCCTTTTTGGTAGGAGTTTTTCGCTTTGCCCTTAACTATATTATAATTGCTTTTCGCTCTCTCTCTCTCTCTCTCTCTCTCTTTGTCTCTCTGTCTTTCTCTCGCTCTCTCTCTCTCTCTCTCCACCTTTTTCTGTATGCCTCCTGAACCACTCATCCTCTTCCTGTGTGTGTCGTTCTCTCTCTCTCTCTCTCTCTCTCTATTTTTCTCTCTCTGTCTGTCTGTCTTTCTCTCGTGCTCTCTCTCTCCACCTTTCTCTGTATGCCTCCTGAACCACTCGGACTCTTCTTCTGAGTGTCGCCATCTCTCTCTATTTCTCTCTCTCTCTCCCTTAATCTCTCGCCATCTCTCTCAGATTCCATAAAATTCACACAACAATGAAGCCGACACCTGAGGGATTTTCTTCTTTTAAATTAGGAAATCCTACTTAAGCTTCTAGATCCTGCATAATTATTATGCATAGAAATTGCAACATTATTACCACTCAACATAATTATTAGGAGTAAGAGTTCGCAAAAAATTATGCCACTTTGTGTCATTACATCTAAAATGTTCAACCAACAGAAACGCAACAATGTCATCTTGTCCTACATTACAATTTTCCCACATACACGCTATTTTTCCCTATCAAAGACTCGATTAAGCCGCGCCGCTGATTATCGCTATATCCTCCTCATTAACTAACCCTAATAATTTAAACCTATGAAAGCTCATGTATTCTAAATACGGTTCGTACCCTTGGTGAACCCACATCATGCTATTCCGCGTCTTAACAAAACGCTTAGTAAATTTAAGATCACTTTTACGCTCTCCCATTTAAAGCAAGAGGGGGGGGGGGGGGAGAGAGAGAGAAAGAGAAAGAGAGAGGGAGAGAGTGAAAGAGAGAGAGAGAGAGAGAGAGAGAGAGATCTAGCCAGAGTGGCTAAATTGTTAAAAGATAGAAAAAGTTTTTTTTTTTTTTTTTTTTTTTTTTTGCTTTTTGTTTTGTTGTTGCTGTTTTGGTTGGGTTTTTTTTTTTAATTTAACATCTTCACTATACAGGCTGGCCCTCAGATTTATGTCTGACAATTTTACGTGCTGCCACAAAGGGTCAATGCGGGTATACCGTGACTCTTCTCTCAACTGGTGACATTATACTGACACCGACCCATTCAGTACGGGACAAAATTGGGGAGTATGAAGTTTGCCCGAAGAGCTTCAGACAGTTCAGTTGATAGAGGATTAGATTTAAGAGCACGGGACGCTACAACTGTTGATCCTCTGTGCAAGACATCATTGTTGCGGGGAGTAGTAGCTGAATTGGTTTGACGTCAAACATCAGCACTATATAGGCTATATTGTTGACAAGCCCCAAGACTGGCGTATGACAATTTTATATGCTGCCACACACGAGACAGCACGGGGATACCATGACTTCTGTCTCAGCGTCGGAAGCCTATGTTCTACCCTAGAGCCACCGTCTATATATATAATGTTTCTTCTTCACTCCTTGTCTTTATTTTTTTTTGTATATACGAATTCTATCTTCACCTCTTTCTCTATGTTCAAAAACTTTTTTTTTTAATTTTAATTCCAGTTACTTCTATCTAAATCTCCGTCTCTGTTTTTTATATAGTTTAATCAATTTTGCCCTAAATCTTTCTTTCTCCCTTCTTTTCGTATTAATTTTACTATTTCCCTGTCGTTTTTTTTTATTTTAATGTATCTCTTCCTCGATTTGTATTGACAATAATCCTTCATATTTCCATAAAAGCTAGGTCTCCCTAATCACAAAAAAGGTTGTTTTTGAAGTGCACACACTTGTTTAGATTTATTGTTAGAAAACCAAGTAATTTGTTTCTATTTACTCGTAACCTTTAAAGTTAAGTTCTT
This sequence comes from Elysia chlorotica, assembly GCA_003991915.1. NCBI lineage: Eukaryota > Metazoa > Mollusca > Gastropoda > Plakobranchidae > Elysia > Elysia chlorotica. The sequence continues at coordinate 100,318 of RQTK01001280.1, forward strand.
ACAGACAGGCATTTAAAAAACAACAACATGTAGAGATTTCTTCTAATCGGAAGGTCCACGTTTCGAAACCCACAATTATTTGTACTTTTTCATCCCGTACCGGTTGGGTTGGTATCAGATTAATGTGACTGGCTCTCAACCCACTCTCTCTTTTCCTCTCTCTCTGTCTCTCTCTCTGTCTCTCTCTCTCTCTCTCTCTCTCTCTCTCACCCGTACCAATGAGTTGCTCGCTCTCACGCAGTTATTCAGCACAGTAAAGCTCTATCTCATTTCTAAAACTCTCTAAATCTTTAGTATTTTACAAACTGACATTGGACATTATACAACTGGCATGTGGTGACTATTAAATTTTCTCTGCCCTATACAGTCAACACAGTATAAATACTATAATGGGTAATTTAATGATGATGGTAGGTGTGACATTTGCTAGGCTATTTTAGAGGTTTATTTTTCACAAACAACGGGGTATAAGTCATCTATTATAGCGGTTGTTTCATCGTTGATCCCGCCCTTTTCCTGAAACAAAATATAAGTCTTTTTCATCGCTTTTTTATTTTTCTAGTGAAAGTTGTTTTGAAAAAGTCTTTTGAAAAGTAAGACAAAGCTCCTCATTCTTAAAAAAAAAAGGTAGCGAGACAAAAGGCCAAACCAAAACATCAGTAAAAACAGTAAAACAAAAGAGAAAAACAAGGAACATCTCTCTAAAATTAACATTCCAACCAACAACAACACCAACAACAACAACAACAACAACAACAACAACAACAACAACAACATCAACAACAAAAACCATAACAACAGCAACCAGAACAACAAGAACAACAAGAGCAGCAGCAGCAACAACAACAACAACAACAACAACAACAACAACAACAACAACAACAAAAAGCAACAAACGAACGAGCCAGCCTGAATAAGACATTGGCTTCGGCTTTAAGATCAACCATTTTAGGGCAATAAGTAAGGGTAGTGGTGGTAGTTGCAGTGCAGTAGTGATTTATTGCACTTATGGTTTTATGATATTGATTTCGATACTAATGGCTCTACAGTGGAGAGGTAATAGCAGTTTCAGTAGTGGTATTGAAGTAGCAGTTGTAGTAGTAGTAGTAGTAGTAGTAGTAGTAGTAGTAGTAGTAGTAGTAGTAGTAGTAGTAGTAGTAGTAGTAGTAGTAGTAGTAGTAGTAGTAGAAGAGGGGGGAAGTAAGATAGATAAACTAGATAGCTCAGTCGGTAGCCATTTTGATTGATGCGGAGGAGGTATCATTTTCAAACAAAAGCATGTACCATACGCCTCCGTTGTAATAGTTGTTCTTTTGAAAACCTAAACGACGTTTAACTCATCAAAAACTTAGAAAATAAACGTAGTGCAGCTTTGGAGTTTATGAAATAAAACGAAACGGTTACTATGTGTTCTTGAGATTCACTACCCTGGTCACATCTTATTGGGATAGGGGGTGGGGGGGTGGGGGGCGGTTCATTGAGCGAGTAATTTGGTTCCGTAGGTTGAACGTCAGCAGGAAAGCTATATCGTGGACGGGTCTGAAGACTAAATTCTGACAATTTAATTGCGTTGCATTGCATCACAGAGACATTGTGGGGATAGCAGTACTCCTGTCTCAGTTCGTTACTGACGAGTGGGGGATGGGGCGGTAAGAGAGGAGGAAAAGGACAGGAGGCGTTGATGTAGGTCGACAAATTAACAGCCCCAGCAAAATGCAGGTCGGCAGATTTTCTGCTCCTGTTCTGGAAATCAAGCTATAGTGGGGAACAACTTATTAGTTATCAGTGTAGGCCAGGGGTGCTGACACTGGAGTAATTTTATGAGTGTTTAATGGCTTCACAGCATGAACTGTTACATGGTAAGTGGTTGGTCCCTGATGGTGAGGCTTTTGGATACTTTTTTTCCCACTGGTTGTACGGCTATTTATGTAAGAATAATTTCTGCAACTGCTTTTACTATCATTACACATCACCTAATAGGTTAAGGGAACAGTGCTTACCAATTTTAGGAAAATGTATTACTACTATTACTCTTCCTCCTCCCCCTCCACCATCTCCTCCTCCTTCTATACTACTACTACTACTACTACTACTACTACTACTACTACTACTACTACTACTACTACTGCTACTACTACTAATACTACTACTATTTTCTCCTCGCTACACCTAACATTTGTATCTTGATTTTTTGTTTTCCAAACTTCCTGCCTTGACCTAAACTAGCAACCCAACAGCTTGTGCACATGCACTCAAGCTATAGTGGCATCTCATTATAACACTTTCAGCACTTGAGTTTCAGCACCTACTTAGCGTTGTTGTTTTGCCGCATCGAGATAAAGGCAACCGTTGAGCTAAAAAATCAGTTGCCATCTACAAGAAGGTCGAGAACTGTTTCTAGACTCACGCCAGTACAATCTGTTACCAACGCATAGAATTTGATATCTGCTAGTGCGATTAAGACGTTTAAAGCCCAGTTCACATTACACGTTGGCCAAGTCAACAACAAACGCCAGTCAAGTGCATATCGGATATAAACCCAGTCAACATAAGACGTAAATACAGAACAGATCAGATATCACTATCAGGCCAGTCTACCAAGAGTCTTCCAAGTCTCCACCAATCATCATCGCAGAATCCACACTACTTAAAAGGCTGCCAACCCAAGTCCTCTCTTGAAATTTGCCATCTGAACATACGACATTATTTTGTCCAGTTCACACCATACTTTACAATATAGCCATTACTGCGCTGTAGTGTTGTAAATACAAATTCACTCTATACGTCAACCAAGTCTACACTGGCCTATAGCATAGTCAATATACAAAGTCAACCCGACCAACATAAAACGCCAGCCCACGCAACAAAATTCGCCCACCCAATCTACATCTGACGTCCGCCAACTCAACATAAAACAGTATTCCAGGTCATACCATACGTTTGCTAAATCTACATTGGACATCAGCCCTCAATCCACACCCGGCATTTCACTGTTTTACTGTGTATCCTACGTAACTTCCCTTGGATACAAGACAACCATGGCTGACCCTGTGACTGGCCTGACGGAGGCTGACAGACAAGTCATCATAGACACCTGGGAGGTGGTAGGCAACAAGGAGGTCATGGGGGACCGTGCTGTGGAGCTGTTCATTGCGTGAGTTGATCTTTTACACATGGAGTTGGTTGATGGTGGGTTAGTTGGTTAGTTGGTTGTTAAGTTGGTGGGTGGTGGGTTGGGTGTTTGGTTCGTTGGCGAGTTGGTGAGTTCATAGGCTGGTTGGTTGGTTGGTTGTTAATTTGATGAGTTGGGGAGTTGATGTGCTGGTTGGTTGGTTGGTGAGTTGGTGAATTCATGGGTTGGTTGGTTGGTTGGTTGTTGAGTTGGTCAATTGATGGGCTGGTTGATTGGTTGTTTGGTTGGTTGGCAAGTTGGCGAGTTAATGAGCTAGTTGGTTGGTTGGTTGGTTGGTTGGTGAGTTGGTGAATTCATGGGTTGGTTGGTTGGTTGACGAGTTAGTGAGTTCATGGGTTGGGTGGTTGGTTGGTGAGTTGGTCGACTGGTTGTTTGGTTGGTTGTTGAGTTGGTGAGTTCATTGGTTAGTTGGTTGGTTAGTGAGTAGGTGAGTTGATAGGCTGGTTGGTTGGTTGGTTCAATGCTCGTGATCTTTAATTTTCATTTTTTCCTTTTAATTTGTCGTCTAAGATCTTTTTTTTTTTTACCAATAGCAACGTCTAGATTCATGAACATTTACTGCAATACATCAGAGAAACTCATTATGCGATGGGTTTTTTTCCTCAAGACTTTGGCTGTATAAACATAGCCTGATCTTTTTTTTTATACATAATTGTATGAATTCTGTTAACTAAAAATAAACAACAACCAATAAGTTGCCGTTTTCTTTTGTTAATTTAGCCCAAGGCTTAATAAATTTCTTTACAAATGTATCTAGATACGTTACATCAATTTGGTTGCATGGTCTCTTAATTATCTTTGAGTGGAAATATCCTCTATGCTTCAGAAAGTTTCCGTTCAAGACGGCGATCTAGATATTCTCATTACTGTTTTGAGCGAAATGGTCCATGCAACCTACGCTTACGATAAGATAAGATTATATATATAATTGTCTTCGTCTCAAACTTAGACATGCGATCAAATCCAAACCGCTCCACCCTAAAATCCAAAATTGTACAGTAAAATTACAAATGGGCAAGAGAATTTTAGAGTCATAATACTAATAACATCAAACGTCTAATCAATTTTTAAACAAAAATTAACGAATTAATACCAGAGAGTGTTGTGACGACACCAACTGTGAACTGCTTTAAGAATCGTTTACACAAGTGCTGGGAGAATCACCCCTCTTTGTACAACCCCCAATGTGCCTCTTAGGTTAATTGAGACAGCCCAGTACTATGATATGTAAAACATCGTTAAGCCACGCATGCCACATACTTGTACTAGGACCATACAATTTTAACTGATGAAAAGATCGAACGGTCTACAACATCGAACATTTCAAGGTTCAAGGTTCAAGGTTAATAAAACTAAAAATGTATTTAAAAAAACGAACGGACACAACAATTACTGCTTCCTCCCCTTCCTTGAACAACAAACAAATCGAAAGTGCTATAAATATTAATTCTTTTTTATTTTATTAGTGCGTGCGCACATTTTAATGCGTTAGAACGCTTCGTTAATTATTAATTCTGATCATAAATAATTGTGCCTAATTTGATCTTATGCAACTTCTCCAAGCAAACATATTAAGTTCCTAAAGTTATACACCGTGAAGATACACCATTTTGAGTTCAGCACAGTTTAAATTTAGCTGTAATACTTTAGTTTTGTCCATCCTACACTCCCCACGAATTCCGTGGGTTGCCAGCTAGTATAAGATAAGATAAGATAAGATAAGATAAGATAAGATAAGATAAGATAAGATCAGATCAGATCAGATCAGATCAGATAAGATAAGATCAGATCAGATCAGATAAGATAAGATAAGATCAGATAAGATAAGATAAGTCTATCCCATAGGGACATTTTTCTTGGTCGTACAATATTACATTTGATTCAGTGTCACAACACTAGTTGCAGATGTGTAAGGTAAAAAAAAAATAGTAATGATAATAAAATAAAATAAGCGTTTTACATTCACGTGTAAAATTGTTGAAATTGTACACTGCCAAACATACATAAGTCTTATTTAAAACAGAAACCTCTACACGCATATACAACAACACACATACCACTGCAAACAGACACAAGTCCTCTAAGTATGGCTTTGAGTTGAGTTGGTCCAACACCAGCGTCAGCACTCATTAGACTATACTGTGTACGGGTCCCAAGACTGACGTCTGACAAATTTTGAACTGCCACACACAAACAGAGCGGGGATACAGGGGTTGAAATCGGACAAATCTGCCGACCACTCGCTTTCAACACATAATATTTTAGACACATTTTCTACACTTTTGCCACTTGCCGTAAAAACAAACTCACTCACTCATTCACATTTCCGCCACTTGCAAGTTGAACAGGGGCCGACCTGGCGCAAGTGTTAGAGCATTGGTCTGCCAAACCGGGACGCCAACGGTTCAAAATCTATAGTTCATAGGGCATACGACAAATTCACACGGTCGATGTCCCTTCTAAGAACCGCTCAAGCTACTAAATTTATATCGATAAAAGACAACCGTTAACAGATTCTTTTTCGATAAGAACTCCAATTTTAAGGGGATGTGCACATAAGAGAATTTTATACTGACGTAACGTGGTCAAAATCTTTTCGTCCAATTTTGTTCCCTTATCTTTGGGTCGGTCTCAGTATAATGTGATTGGATGCACATAAGTCCTGGTATTCTCAAGCTGTCTATGTGTGGCAGCAAGTAAAATTGTCAGATGTCAGTCTTGGGACCCGTCCAAACGATATGCCGTGAAATGCTGACGTTGGACTCTAAGCAACCAGCTCCAACTCCAGTATCTGTATGGCAGCATGTATAACTGCCAGAAGTTAGTTTTAGGACCCACCCACGATATATCTTTACTACTTACGTAAGACGCTCGGATTCAACTTAACCCTTGGTTTAAACGTCAGCTATTACCCCGTCTCCTGAAAGGATTATTTGAATACTATAGCGGACGGAAAACTAACCAAACAGTTTTTTTTTAGATTATGCTTGATCCTATCAAGACACTGTTAACTTTGTCTGCCAATGTTGTTTTCTCAAGATCTTAGCTACATTATAATTATGTCCCTATTTAGATCATAATTATGTCTCAGAGACGAGGATATTTCGTATTATATATGGGACTCCAAAGTGTTATATGTAGGACATGTCAGTCGCCAGTCTTGGGACCCGTCCACAGTAATAATTAGCTAAACTTTAACCCTAAAAATGGCATAGTTCTTCGGGGACAGCAGGTGTAGGGGAATTAGCCCGTCAGTTTTATTATAATGAAAACAACCGCACTAGTACGCTCTTCAGTTCAGTTGATAAAAATAGTACTAAAACATGATCTCGATCGTGGTATTTTGTGACATATTAAACAATGAACCCTTGTTACATCTAAAGTACCCACATACCTATCAAATCAGGAACGAACTTGCGAAAGTGGTAGAGCAAAAGGTCCTAATCGAAAGGTCCCCGGTTCAAAACCCATGATAGAACAAAGCTTTTTGTCCAATTTCCTTATCTACTTTTTGGATCGGTGTTTATAATTATTATCTATCAGCTATCCACCTCTCTCTCTCTCTCTCTCTCTCTCTCCCTCTCTCTCTCCCTTTATCTATATACATGTATTAATTCTATCAAACTTTTTATCCGTCTATGTATGTATCTCTCTATCTACCTATCTATCTATTTATCTATCTATCTATCTATCTATCTATCTATCTATCTATCTATCTATCTATCTATCTATCTATCTATCTATCTATCTATCTATCTATCTATCTATCTATCTATCTATCTATCTATCTATCTATCTATCTATAGGCCAGGCATTTAACTTTATCCAAACATCTAACTGCCTATCTATATATATATCAATGAAAACTCCATATTTATCTCCCCCAGGCTTTTCGAAGCCCACCCATATATGCAGAACTACTTCAAAGATTTCAACGGCATGAGCGTGGAGGAGCTCAAGACGAGCCCCAAGCTTCGAACCCACGCCTCCAGAACATGGCGCGGGCTGCAGCAGTATATGACCACCATCAACGACGTTCCCAAACTGGCTGGACACATCACTAAGATTGCCCAGTCCCACTTGCCCCGAGGCTTAGGGACCTTGGAGATGGATGTAAGAGATTTATCGCAATTCACTTAATCATAATTGACTAGAATGCTTCTATTTAACGGTGTCTATGTTTATTTTTACTCATTCATTTTTTATGTGTATTAATGCTAACTTGCTTTGGCGGGTCGGAGATGGATGTAAGAAAAATTTTAACGCAATTCACTTAATCATAATTGACTAGAATACTTCTATTTAACGGTGTCTATGTTTATTTTTACTCATTCATTTTTTACGTGTATTAATGCTAACTTGCTTTTGCGGGTCGTAGAGGGAGGTAAGAAAATTGTCGACCGCACTGACAAACTGACAATTCCAACTGGAAACTTTAACTGCTAAGACTGACCTTGGAGATGGATGTAAGAGATTTTAATGCAATTCACTTAATCATAATTGACTAGAATACTTCTATTTAACGGTGTCTATGTTTATTTTTACTCATCATTTTTGTAGGTGTATTAATGCTAACTTGCTTTTGCGGGTCGTAGAGGGGGGTAAGAAAATTGTCGACCGCACTGACACACTGACAATTCCAACTGGAAAGTTTAACGGCTAAGACTGACCTTGGAGATGGATGTAAGTGATTTTAACGCAATTCACTTAATCATAATTGACTAGAATACTTCTATTTAATTTAACAGTCTATGTTTATTTTTACTCATTATTTTTTGTACGTGTATTAATGCTAACTTGCTTTTGCGGGTCGGAGAGGGGGGTAAGAAAATTGTTAACGCAATTCTTAAACATAATTTACTAGGATAATTTCCCCTTGAACAGTCTATGTTTATATTTACTCTTCATTTTTGTACTTGTATTAATGCTAACTTGCTTTTGCGGGTCGAAGAGGGGGGTAAGAAAATTGTTAACGCAATTCTTAAACATAATTTACTAGGATAATTTCCCCTTGAGGCATGTATAAAGATTTCTGTATTCTGTATTCTGAAATCAGACAACTTTTGCTAAGTTTTGCGGGTCGGAGAGGGGGATTTGAGGGGGAGGAGTCGTCAGGGAGTGACTTTAATTACAAATGACACAGGGTGATCTTCTATTTCAGAAATCTCGGTTCGAACCCACAATACGGGAGAATTCGTTTGTCATAAAAAAGCCTCCATTGTTGTTGGACTGCCTAATCGCTATAATAATATTATTTCTTCCAGGTTTAAGATCTCATATATTTTTAGCTTGGCCATCAGATGTCTGCCAATTTAAGTCAGTTAAAAGAGTACATTTTGTTGTTGTTGTGAAAGCCGATGGCAAAATGGTTAAGCACACGTTTGAATATTTCAACCGACTTTATTGTGAAAGTGATGTTAGGACTCACTTCAACCGAGTGTGTCTGTGGACTTCATGAAGGTCTTCATTGGTCCCCCAAAGAGAGAGAAAGGGGGAGAGATAGAGAAAGAAAGAGAGAGAGTGAGAGAGAGAAAGAGAGTGAGAGAGAGGGAGGGAGGGAGAGAGAGAGAGAAAGAGAGAAAGAGAAAAAAAAGATGGAGAGTGAGTGCGAGATAGAGAGATGGAGGGAGAATGAGAGCGTAAGAGACAAAAAGAGAGAGAGAATGAGAGAGAGAGAGAGAGAGAGAGAGAGAGAGAGAGAGAGAGAGAGAGATATTACAAGGCTCCACTGTAATAATCCCCCCTAACTTAAAGCTTTAAACCCACTACCTCTCTGTACTTATTTCAGAGGCTGGCCACCGTGTTTGTGGACTTCATGAAGGTCCACTGTGGTGCCCAGTGGAGTGACCATGCCGTGGCAGCCTGGACACAGCTGTTCAAAGTCCACAACGTCGTCTACAAGGCTGAGGAAGACAAGCGCACGGCCAGCGGTTAGACGGCTGTGAGGTCGAATTTTGAGGAACTATGTGTGGGGCTTTGAGGGAGGCACAGGGGGGAAAAGAGAAAGATTGAGAGGGGGAGCGGAAAGAAAGAAAAAGAGAGATTGAGGGAGAGAGAGGAAATGAGAGAAAGATTGAGAGAGAAGGGGGAAGAGATTCAGAGAGAGAGGAGGGAGAGTGGGACAGATGATGAGGGAGGGAGGAGGAGAGAAAAGCAGACAGAGAAAGAGAGAGATAGACATAATGAAAGGGAGGTAATGTTGTAGATAAAAGAGTGAGAGAGAAGAGAAAAGAGATAAAGAGACACAGCTACTCAAAGTCCATAACGTCGTCTACAATGCTGAGGAAGACAAGCGTACGGCCAGCGGTTATACGGGTGTAAGGTCGAAACTTGAGGAACTATGTGTGCTCGTTGAGAGAGGTAGAGGGGGAAAGAGAGCGATTGAGAGAGAGAGAGGTGGCGGGGTGGGGGGGGGAGAGATAGAGAGAGATTGAGAGAGAGAGGGTGGGAAGAGGTTGAGAGAGAGAGGGAGAGATGATGAGGGAGAGAGAAGGAGAGAACAGCAGAGAGAAAAGGAGAGAGATAGTCATAATAAAAGGGAGGTAATGTTGAAGATAAAAGAGTGAGAGAGAAAAGGAGAGAGATGACAAGATGAAGAGACACAGCTACAGCCATAACGTCGCTACAAGGCTGAGGAAGACAAGCGTACGGCTAGCGGTTAGACGGATGTAAGGTCGAAACTTGAGGAGCTATGTGTGGTCGTTGAGAGAGGTAGAGGGGGAAAAGAGAAAAAGAGAAAGATTGAGAGGGAGAGGGGAAAGAAAGAAAAAGAGAGATTGAGGGAGAGAGGGAAAATGAGAGAAAGATTGAGAGAGAAGGGGGAAGAGATTCAGAGAAAGAGAGGAGGGAGAGAGGGAGAGATGATGAGGGAGGGAGGAGGAGGACAGAAAAGCAGACAAAGAAAGAGAGAGGTAGACATAATGAAAGGGAGGTAATGTTGAAGATAAAAGAGTGAGAGAGAAGAGAAAAGAGATAAAGAGATACAGCTACTTAAAGTCCATAACGTCGTCTACAAGGCTGAGGAAGACAAGCGCACGGCCAGCGGTTAGGCGGCTGTACGGTCGAAACTTGCGGAACTATGTATGGTCGTTGAGAGAGGTAGAGGGGGAAAAGAGAGAGATTGAGAGATAGGTGGGGGGGGGGAGAGATAGAGAGAGATTGAGAGAGAGAGGGGGGGAAGAGGTTGAGAGAGAGGGCGAGATGATGAGGGAGGGAGAAGGAGAGAAAAGCTGAGAGAAAAAGAGAGAGATAGTCATAATAAAAGGGAGGTAATGTTGCAGATAAAAGAGGGAGAGAGAAAAGGAGAGAGATGACAAGATGAAGAGACACAGCTACTCAAAGAGTCCAATGTCGTCTACAAGGCTAAGGAAAACAAGCGCACGGCTAGCGGTTAGACGGCTGTAGAGTTGGAACCTCAAGAACTCTGTGTGGATGTTGAGAGAGGTAGACCAGGGAAAAGAGAAAGATTGAGAGAGAGAGGGGGAGAGAGAAAGAAGTCATAATAAAAGGGAGGTAATGTTGAAGATAAAAGAGTGAGAGAGAAAAGGAGAGAGATGACAAGATGAAGAGACACAGCTACTCAAAGAGTCGAATGTCGTCCACAAGGCTGAGGAAAACAAGCGCACGGCTAGCGGTTAGACGGCTGTAGAGTTGGAACCTCAAGAACTCTGTGGATGTTGAGAGAGGTAGACCGGGGAAAAGAGAAAGATTGAGAGAGAGAGGGGGAGAGAGAAAGAGAGAGAAAGAGAGAGAGAGAGAGAGAGAGAGAGAGAGAGAGACGCAGAAGGAGAGGAAAGCAGACACAAAGAGAGAGATAATGGAAGGGAGGTAGATATTGTGAAGATATGAGAGAGAGAGAGAGAGAGAGAGAGAGAGAGAGAGAGAGAGAAATTCCTTCGACTTTCTATGAGACAATCATGAGCCCCAAAACAGTCATTTTTCCCGGTTTTTTTAAAGAAAGGATACACATTTTTGTATCTTGATTCTCCAAATGTATTTATAAAAATACATGTGTATTGCAATTTTTTTTTATTAGGAAAACTGAACCTTATGCATTTTATTCTGTCTGCATTACCCAATTTATATTATATTTTCAGTATTATTTATATAATTATGAGAAAAAAAAACCAACTCAACTTTACTGAAAATTGGAGTTTTGGAATTATATTTTGATAGTACTGTTCAAAGTTGGCAATCTGACAGAATATATAGATAGTTTATAATACTATTTTGAACAAAACATTGTACTCTTTGATTAAATGTAAAAAAAAAAAATGACGCTGTTAAGACAATGCCTGCGGTGATTTAAGTGTGTTGATTTCTTCACAGCTTATTAGGTGTGAGATTTCAGAAAAAGAGGAAGAAGAAAAAAAAAAACAAAACCAAAAAAAACAACAACAACAGCAGCAGCAACAACAACAACAACAACAACAACAACAACAACAACAACAACAACAACAACAACAACAACAACAAACAGTATTTGTCATGAATCTCCAATGTGCGAAAGAAAGAAAGATGCCCAGTTTGTTGATTATAATGATTGTGTCTGTATATATCTTCATAAGAGACAGATCTTGATATTATTATTATTATTTATTATTATTATTATTATTATTATTATTATTATTGCATAATTATTATGTTCCGCTAGCGGCCATGGTAAAAAGAGAAATGTATCGTCTGCTCGGCAGCTTTACATACATAAACTGCTGCTATTGCTCTCCGCTTTTTTCACTTATTATTATTATTATTATTATTTTTTATTTTTTTAAATATTATTACTACTGTTATTACCACTACTATTATTATTATCATAATGATCATCATTATCACCAATATAATTTTATACTTTAACGATTGTCATAACCGTATTGCTTACTCGTTCATTTCAAATATTCTTTATAATAACTTAAAAAAATATTACTATAAAACATACTTTTTTGTTGCTACCGTCTTTATAATCACCATAAATATACACCTGTATACTTCCGAGCCGGCTCCAGCGGTTATACCAAGGGCAGGAAACGCGAACCGCGGTTTTGAAAAAATGCCCAACCGTCTCAGCACTACTGTATAGTTGTTATGGGTATGAATAATAATAAAGAGGCTAAAGTTTCAATATACTTTTTAATTACATTCTATGTTACTTTCGCATAAACTGTACATATGAAATGCTTGTTACTTACTTATAAGTGCGCTAGATTTATCTCCTTTCAGATTATGATTTTCTGTAAAATGAACAAAAATTATGTCAAAAAGTATTAAAGAATTTTATTTGTATTCATTTTACGGCCGTTGTTTTTTTTGCTTTCATTTTTATTTCGTTAATCGGTTTAGTTTTTTGTTGTTGTTGTTGTTTCTATTCTTGTTGTTGTGGTTACTGTTGTTGTATTTGTTGTTGCTGTGACTGCTTTTGTGGCTTTTGTTTTTTGTTTTTGCTGTTGTTACTGTCGCGGTTGTTGGTGATATAAGCAAAATAAAGCAAAGATTAACTAAACTGAAAAACCCAAACAAAACGAATAGACCAGCAATAGCTAATCGGGGAGATTAGGGTGGTAAGAACAACAGTGGTATAGACTTAGACCCCCGCGAATATATAATTTTAGTGGTAAGAACTACCCCTTATTCTAGGGTCTAAGTCTGTAAGAGTTGTACTTACTATCTACACGGAACTAACTCGAAGGGGTTGAACGCACAAACAAGACGTAGCTTACATCTCGTCGTAACAATAAAATAATAAGAAGGCTTACGACGAGACGATGCTACGCCTTGTTTGTGCATTCTACCTTTGATCTGTGACAAAATGATGTTGAAGATGTTGTTTGATGTTGAGTTGGTTTAACGTCCAACATCAGCACTATAATAGGCTTTATTGTGGACGAGGCCCAAGACTTACACCTGACTTGTGAAGAGCTTTTGATACTGTAAGTTAGCCTATCAAAGCGAAACAAGACATTATGGGAAGATAGTGAGCAACTAAATTATGTGGATTTAGATGGAAAAGAAAGACATTCAGAAATGTTCAAGTCGATTAGAGCTGCAGTTAATAAGGTTTTTAAAATTTTTTTTTTACAAAAATCTAGCCCGTTACAAAAATCCATATTTCTACCTTTTTTGTTCGCAATTGAAAGGAAATTTCCAATCTTAACATTTATTAAACAAGAGTGGAGAATGTGAAAGGAAGAAATAATTTATTTTTTGAGGTCTTTGTTTACACAAAAAAGGAAAATTACTAGATTTTCTACGCCTAGCTCTAGATTTAAATCTAGATAGATTTATCTATTGTTATGTCGCTTTTAACTTTGGAAGATTCTGAACAATACAATTATACAATTTCATGGAATCTTTTCGCGCGAGGAGACAAATTAGATTTTTAGTTCACACAAGATCGGTCATTGGCAAAAAGATCTAAAAACTAGATCTACCTCTAACAAGTGAGACAGGATTATTGATATAAATCTAGCTCTAGATCTAAAATCTACTTGTTGACCATAATTATTTTATCATGATTCCTCGTCTTGAGTTTAGACATAGAGTAGTAGTTTACCGAACTTTGTCTAAAATGTAGGGTTGGTCTATGCGACAATGCACAAAACTTAGATCCTGATCTAATCGTAATATTGAACAATAAAAATACACTTAGTCCCAGATCTAAGAGTGAAATATTGTAATTACTTAACTAGTTATAGGTGTAGAGAGAATCTAAATAATTTTATTTATCAACCCAATCTAGATCTAGGGCTCTAAGTACAACCTCGTCGTGGCTTACGACGCATAGTAAGATCCCGCGAAGTTGTACTTACGGCTCCTAGAATCTAGTTACTTTTATCAATGTCTAGATCTAAATCTAGAGCTCGATTTATATAACTGTTTATCCTTTAAAAAATTTGTTGTTTGGATATTATATTATATAGATATAGAAACATAAATGAATAATAGGAATCCCGAATAATATTACTCTCGATTTTTTGACATGTCAACACATTAAGAGACTTGGTTGGTGAATTTTGTTGATATTGAACCAGAAATACACATGGCACCAATCTCCATTGTTTGGGTGGTGGTTTTTCATTAAAACGCTTGCGATAAGTTTTTTTAAAGTCATTTTACATGTATTTACTAGCCGATCTCAAAATAGATTAGTGAAACACTAGTAAAATACGGAGAAATTAGTGTCCATGATATGAACATATTTAAACAGTGTTCAAAGCATTTCATCCACGTACGATTGTAATTTGATGGCGAACAATTGTTATGTAATTTAGCCCGTGAGTAAAATGCGTCTTTTGTGTGAGCCATCATAGTATAACAAAGTGTATGCTTAATAATTAAGTTATTTTGATAGAACATTTTGTACACAGCACTGAGTACAGCCAGTCGTTTTTCACAGTCTATTTAATGTGAACATTGTCCATGTCATTGTCTGTAGCACATCAACGTTGAGTTGAGTTGGTTTTAACGTCCAACATCAGCACTATATAGGCTATATTGTGGACGGGCCCCAAGACGGACGTCTGACAATTGTATGTGCTGCCACACACGAGACAGGGCGGAGATACCATGACTCCCGTCTCAGCCGTCATGGTATCCCCGCCACATCAAAGACCGACGACTCTCTTTATTCTTCTTTCCAGGAGACCTGCTCACAATGGGCGGAGTGTGCAACTGTCTGGGCGGCAACGGTGTGAGTTACGTAGCCGGGGACACGGTCAACAGCTTCGGTGACAGCGACGTTCATCATCTCAGGCACTGCATGCGGAAAGTCAGTGGCAAGATGGAGGAGTTTGGGCTGGACGTCTTCGCTGAGTAAGTGTGCGGCTCTACCAACTCATACATCTTGGTTGGTTGGTTGGTTGGGTTTTTAACGTCCAACATCAGCAACTTATGGCTATATCGTGGACGGGCGCCAAGACGGACGTCTGACAATTATATGTGCTGCCACACACGAGACAGGGTGGGGATACCATGACTCCTGTCTCAGCCGGTCACATTATACTGACACCGACCCAACCAGGGATTGCAACAGCCAGGACTCGAACTCGGGACCTTTTGCGTCGAAAGCGACATTTATGTCGGAGAGACACAGACAATATGCAGAGATCTATTTTTAGTGGGTTTTTTTTTATTCCTCGACGGATAACAACCTATGTTGACGTACCGACAATCTGCGTTTTGCGACGGGGAGGCAAAACTTGATTAGTGATAGTCTGTGTTGGACGCCCGCCGTTCAAAACTTTAAACACACTTTTCTCTAGAATGCCATTATATGTGTAGAACCAGGTAGTATATTTAGTCTCAGGTAGTAATGAAAGAAGTCATAAAAATGACTTAAGAAATAAGCTTAGTTTTTGAAATATTTGAAAGTTTAGTTATGCCCATAACCACTGGATACACTTTGACCTAGATAGCTGGTCAAGCTAGAACCTAGGTACGCGTGTATATCCAAAGAGCGATTCGCCGCTGACTGGTGACTTTGATCCTGGTATCACGAACTTCGACCGGCTTCTGTGTTGCTTGGGTTGTTAATACCAAGACCGCGTACTTTGTCATAATTTGATGTGAGTGACGACGCACGCTTCCCCTAGTTTGGTGTAGCTAGGCCCAAAGGCAATCAGTTTCCATGAGTAGCGGTGTTTGGAACTATGTCTTCGCTGAGTAAGGCAATCAGTTTCCATGAGTAGCGGTGTTTAGATCTAAGTCTTCGCTGAGTAAGGCAACCAGTTTCCATGAGTAGCGGTGTTTAGATCTAAGTCTTCGCTGAGTAAGGCAATCAGTTTCCATGAGTAGCGGTGTTTGGAACTAGAACTAAGTCTTCGTTGAGTAAGGCAATCAGTTTCCATGAGTAGCGGTGTTTGAACTAAAAGTCTTCGTGAGTAAGGCAATCAGTTTCCATGAGTAGCGGTGTTTGGAAATAAAAAAGTCTTCGATGAGTAAGGCAATCAGTTTCCATGAGTAGCGGTGTTTAGAACTAAGTCTTCGCTGAGTAAGGCAATCAGTTTCCATGAGTAGCGGTGTTTAGAACTAAGTCTTCGCTGAGTAAGGCAATCAGTTTCCATGAGTAGCGGTGTTTAGATCTAAGTCTTCGCTGAGTAAGGCAACCAGTTTCCATTAGTAGCGGTGTTTAGAACTAAGTCTTCGCTAAGGCAATCAGTTTCCATGAGTAGCGGTGTTTAGATCTAAGTCTTCGCTTAGTAAGGCAACCAGTTTCCATGAGTAGCGGTGTTTAGATCTAAGTCTTCGCCGAGTAAGGCAATCAGTTTCCATGAGTACCGGTGTTTGGAACAATATCTAAGTCTTCGTTGAGTATAGCGATCAATTTCTATGAGTAGCGGCGTTGGGAACTAAGTCTTCGCTGAGTAAGGCAACCAGTTTCCATTACTAGTGGAATTTGGAACTTTATCTAAATCCTCGTTGAGTAAGGCAATCAGTTTCCATTAGCAGCGGAATTTGGAACTAAGTCTACGCTAAGGCAATCAGTTTCCATGAGTAGCGGTGTTTGGAACTATATCTAAGTCTTCGCTGAGTAAGGCAATCAGTTTCCATGAGTAGCGGTGTTTGGATCTAAGTCTTCGTTGAGTAAGGAAATTAGTTTCCATGAGTTGCGGTGTTTGGAACTAAGTCTTCGCTGAGTAAGGCAATCAGTTTCCATGAGTAGCGGTGTTTGGAACTAAGTCTTCGCTGAGTAAGGCAATCAGTTTCCATGAGTAGCGGTGTTTGGAACTAAGTCTTCGCTGAGTAAGGCAATCAGTTTCCATGAGTAGCGGTGTTTGGAACTAGAACTAAGTCTTCGCTGAGTAAGGCAATCAGTTTCCATGAGTAGCGGTGTTTGGAACTAAGTCTTCGCTGAGTAAGGCAATCAGTTTCCATGAGTAGCGGTGTTTGGATCTAAGTCTTCGTTGAGTAAGGCAATCAGTTTCCATGAGTAGCGGTGTTTGGAACTAAGTCTTCGCTGAGTAAGGCAATCAGTTTCCATGAGTAGCGGTGTTTGGAACTAAGTCTTCGCTGAGTAAGGCAATCAGTTTCCATGAGTAGCGGTGTTTGGATCTAAGTCTTCGCTGAGTAAGGCAATCAGTTTCCATGAGTAGCGGTGTTTGGAACTATATCTAAGTCTTCGTTGAGTATGGCAACCAGTTTCTAAGTCTTCGTGGAGTAGGGCAATCAGTTTCCATGAGTAGCGGTGTTTGGAACTATATCTAAGTCTTCGTGGAGTAGGGCAATCAGTTTCCATGAGTAGCGGTGTTTGGAACTATATCTAAGTCTTCGTGGAGTAGGGCAATCAGTTTCCATGAGTAGCGGTGTTTGGAACTATATCTAAGTCTTCGTGGAGTAGGGCAATCAGTTTCCATGAGTAGCGGTGTTTGGAACTATATCTAAGTCTTCGTGGAGTAGGGCAATCAGTTTCCATGAGTAGCGGTGTTTGGAACTATATCTAAGTCTTCGTGGAGTAGGGCAATCAGTTTCCATGAGTAGCGGTGTTTGGAACTATATCTAAGTCTTCGTGGAGTAGGGCAATCAGTTTCCATGAGTAGCGGTGTTTGGAACTATATCTAAGTCTTCGTGGAGTAGGGCAATCAGTTTCCATGAGTAGCGGTGTTTGGAACTATATCTAAGTCTTCGTGGAGTAGGGCAATCAGTTTCCATGAGTAGCGGTGTTTGGAACTATATCTAAGTCTTCGTGGAGTAGGGCAATCAGTTTCCATGAGTAGCGGTGTTTGGAACTATATCTAAGTCTTCGTGGAGTAGGGCAATCAGTTTCCATGAGTAGCGGTGTTTGGATCTAAGTCTTCGTTGAGTAAGGAAATTAGTTTCCATGAGTAGCGGTGTTTGGAACTAAGTCTTCGCTGAGTAAGGCAATCAGTTTCCATGAGTAGCGGTGTTTGGATCTAAGTCTTCGTTGAGTAAGGCAATCAGTTTCCATGAGTAGCGGTGTTTGGATCTAAGTCTTCGCTTAGTAAGGCAACCAGTTTCCACGAGTAGCGGTGTTTAGACCTAAGTCTTCGTTGAGTATGGTAATCAGTTTCCATGAGTAGCGGTGTTTGGAACTAAGTCTTCGCTGAGTAAGGCAATCAGTTTCCATGAGTAGCGGTGTTTGGAACTAAGTCTTCGCTGAGTAAGGCAATCAGTTTCCATGTGTAGCGGTGTTTGGAACGAAGTCTTCGCTGAGTAAGGCAATCAGTTTTCATTAGTAGCGGCGTTTTGATCTAAGTATTCGCTGAGTATGGCAATCAGTTTCCATTAGTAGCAGTGTTGGGATCTAAGTCTTCGCTTAGTAAGGCAATCAGTTTCCATGAGTAGCGGTGTTTGGAACTAGAACTAAGTCCTCGTTGAGTATGGCGATCAATTTCTATGAGTAGCGGCGTTTGGAACTAAGTCTTCGCTGAGTAAGGCAATCAGTTTCCATGAGTAGCGGTGTTTGGAACTATATCTAAGTCTTCGTTGAGTAAGGCAATCAGTTTCCATGAGTAGCGGTGTTTGGATCTAAGTCTTCGTTGAGTAAGGTAATTAGTTTCCATTAGTTGCTGTGTTTTGATCTAAGTCTTCGTTGAGTTTGGTAATCAGTTTCCATGAGTTGCGGTGTTTGGTACTTTATCTAAGTCTTCGTTGAGTATGGCAATCAGTTTCCATTAGTAGCGGTGTTTTTTTTTGATCTAAGTCTTCGTTGAGTAAGGCAATCAGTTTCCATGAGTAGCGGTGTTTGGATCTAAGTCTTCGTTGAGTAAGGAAATTAGTTTCCATGAGTTGCGGTGTTTGGAACTAAGTCTTCGCTGAGTAAGGCAATCAGTTTCCATGAGTTGCGGTGTTGAGAACTAAGTCTTCGTTGAGTAAGGCAATTAGTTTCCATGAGTAGCGGTTTCCATGAGTAGCGGTGTTTGGAACTAAGTCTTCGCTGAGTAAGGCAATCAGTTTCCATGAGTAGCGGTGTTTGGAACTAAGTCTTCGTTGAGTAAGGTATTATCATCTAATCTAGCATATTCAAGATCTATATAAACTCATTAAAACATTGTTTGCCTTTTTAACGTAGTTTAGCATCCTTGCGATGAATATCAACTCATATTAAGTAATCTTTTCATTCCATTGTAAAATTATATTCAATCTATTGTAACATGTTCACCTAGAATTTATACACAGCATCAGCATTGACGTTCTTAAGTTTTATTGAGGATGTAACCCTACAATTATATTTTGAGTATTATCTTTTTTTCAAAATGGTATTCATTGTATTCATAACCTATTGTGGCATGTTCACGATGTACCTCTACTCCATTTGAGTATGGCCTTTTAATTCTATTGTTATGCTGTATTCAGCAGTAACCAGTAACGATCTATCTCTACTCAATTTGAGTATGGCATTTTCAATTATTTGAATGTTGTAATCAGCAGTACCCACACACAGCATTGTATTTATAGTTTGGAACTAAGTCTTCGCTTAGTAAGGCAACCAGTTTCCACGAGTGGCGGTGTTTAGACCTAAGTCTTCGTTGAGTATGGCAATCAGTTTCCATGAGTAGCGGTGTTTGGAACTAGAACTAAGTCTTCGTTGAGTAAGGCAATCAGTTTCCATGAGTAGCGGTGTTTAGAACTAAGTCTTCGCTGAGTAAGGCAATCAGTTTCCATGAGTAGCGGTGTTTGGAACTATATCTAAGTCTTCGTTGAGTAAGGCAATCAGTTTCCATGAGTAGCGGTGTTTGGAACTAAGTCTTCGCTGAGTAAGGCAATCAGTTTCCATGAGTAGCGGTGTTTGGAACTAAGTCTTCGTTGAGTAAGGCAACCAGTTTCCATGAGTAGCGGCGTTTAGACCTAAGTCTTCGCTGAGTAAGGTATTATCATCTAATCTAGCATATTCAAGATCTATATAAACTCATTAAAACATTGTTTGCCTTTTTAACGTAGTTTAGCATCCTTGCGATGAATATCAACTCATATTAAGTAATCTTTTCATTCCATTGTAAAATTATATTCAATCTATTGTAACATGTTCACCTAGAATTTATACACAGCATCAGCATTGACGTTCTTAAGTTTTATTGAGGATGTAACCCTACAATTATATTTTGAGTATTATCTTTTTTTCAAAATGGTATTCATTGTATTCATAACCTATTGTGGCATGTTCACGATGTACCTCTACTCCATTTGAGTATGGCCTTTTAATTCTATTGTTATGCTGTATTCAGCAGTAACCAGTAACGATCTATCTCTACTCAATTTGAGTATGGCATTTTCAATTATTTGAATGTTGTAATCAGCAGTACCCACACACAGCATTGTATTTATAACCCAATATGGCGTCTTCACGATCTATCTCTTCCTAATTTTAATCTATTGCAATGTTGTATTCAGCAATAAACAGTAACGATTTATATCTACTCTCTTTGAGTATGGCCTTTTTAATCTATTGTTATGCTGTATTCAGCAGTAACCAATAACCCCCACATAATCTTAACACTGTCTTGTTCCTAACGTATTACAACAGCATGTTCGCGATGTACCCCTACACACGGGAATGGTTCAGGAACTACCGCACGTCCCCTGGAGAAGTCTACTCGGACCTCCATATCAAGAGCCACGCTGTTACGGTCATCCAGACATTCCAGCTCTACGTGGACTACGGCAACGACACGGAGATCTTGAATATGTTTATAGAGA
>RQTK01001281.1:1836-29149 GCA_003991915.1 Elysia chlorotica
CCCCCCCCGGTCGCCCGGACACAGAAGGAGGTGCAGGCCCTGTATGCCGCCAACAGTCACATGACCCTGGAGGCGTGCACCCACAAGTGTGACGAGCTCTTCACCCTCATCGACGCCACAGACGAGGCCAACAGCGACAAGCTCTGTGCCCAGTACTGCAAGTGGTCAGTTTTAGTTAGTCGGTATCTTAAAGTGCATAGTCATCAACTAAGCTCTGTTACTAGTACTGCAAGTGGTTAGTTTTAGCTAGTCGGTATCATCATCCTCATCATCATCATCATCATCATCATCATCATCATCATTATCATCATCATCATCATAATCATCATCATCATCATCATCATTATTATCATCATCGTCATCGTCATTATCATCATAACCATCATCATTATCATCGTCAAGTCGTCGTCGTCCACATGGAATTTAATATCAACCTTTCTTTCTTTTTTTCAGCGAAATGGACAACAGCTGTCCTTAACTCGAGGTGCTTTACTTTCATAACTTATTTGAATAAATAAAAAAAAGTTTTAAAAATCCATATGTCTTTGTCTTTGTGTTTATCTGAAAATCGGCTTTAACCACCCAATTTAAACCTGTGTGTAAGATATTATAATAATAATAATAATGATGATGATAATGATGATAATAATAATTATAATAAATTTGGATATGATGGAACTAAGCCCAAAATTTATATAAATGCTTTTTAGCGGGGACAGGAAATTCTACAGAAATTTGCAATGCATAAGTACATAAATGTCATAAATTTACGTTGGCATAATTTTTAAGATATGCAAACACTCTCCATTTTCCTCATTTTCTTTTGGTGAGAGTAGTGAAAATGTCTGCACAGTAAAATTATGACGGCCAAGTAGCTTTTACCACATTGTAACAAAAAAGATAACACAAATATAAGCAGGTGGCAACATGAATTAAAAAACCAAATGTGAGATACAATCGTGAAAGTTAAATTCAAAGGTAGTTATTTTTTTTTGCGACCCCACAGCAGGCTATGTTAGGCAGGAGTTCTGGGGTATTACGTGAGCGCGACTCAAGGCTGATGTCTAACATTTTCTCCTGTCTTTACAAAGATAGAGAGGATATAATTTATTATGACTTTTGTCCTGACCAATTACTTAATAATGTAGTGATAGTGCCTCAACACATAGGAAGAAATCAGCCTGAATGGGATCCGAACCCGAGGTCTGCCAAGTAGGATCGCCGCGTTACCCACTGGTTTTCCTCAATACCCTCAAGCTAATGTATCTGCAACAGAACAGTTTACGTTAACTCATTTGAAGTACACCAAGCAAATCAATTATTGAAGCTTTTTCTTTGTGTGGAAGCAAAAATATTTAAACTTTGGCCGGTAAAAGCTTTAAAACGAAACACTTCGAGCTTTATAATCAATAGTGCAATGCATACTCGGCATTCACATGCTTAATGTTTTTGGATTTTTTTTGCTCATGCAATCTTTTGCATGCACTGTGGAGGAGTGGATAAACAAACAAAAAATTCAAATATTGAAAAGTTTTCATACATTGAGTTCATATTCTTGAAGAAATCTCACTCCACAAAATGAGGGCCTTTGATAATAAAACTTTAAAGTTTATAACCACTCACATGGCGAAAGAAAATGTGCTTAAGGTCCAAGTACAACGTAAAATTATCAGTCCAGAAATCAGAAAGCAAGATGGTCAAACAGCTGTAGCACTCTTTGTAAAAAAGGAAAAAAAACAGAAGTGGAAATGGGCGGGCCTTGTCGTAAAGATGAATATCAACAAGTGACCAAAAAGCCACCGACTGGAAACCATTGGACATTTAGCGACCAAGAGGGAGACAGAGATGAAGATGGCGCGGTGACATATTTATTCAGCAGATGGATAATTATGATATAGAGCACAAAAACACAGCCACGTGACAACTGGAGATTTAGGGTCGTAAGTGCAATATTGCAGTATCTTAAACCTCGTCTTAAGACTCTTTATACGCCTACTTAAGACAAGACGTAAGCTTACCAAGACGATGTACTAACGACTCCCAACGTGGAGGACTAAAGTCTGCAGTGGAGCAGGAATCCATCACAATTTAGGTGTGCGGTTCGAATCTCATTTGATGTCGTCCTTGTACTTGTACATGGTTTTTAAGGAAACCGTGAAGTCCTTAACTGGTCCAAGATTAGATTTTGCTATAGCTTGAAACACTAATGTAGTCAATTCACAGGTATGATTTGGGTATTTAAGAATTACGAAATAATTATGAAAGGTGAAAAAAATACTTATCCACAAACTCTTCTTTGACTGAGACTCAAATCCACGCCTGCTTCTTTAAAATGCTAAATAATCTGTGTAGCGAGGTGCTGCTTTTGGCAACTGGCGGAAGTCGCACTTTCTATGATGTTTTGTACGTCTCCTAGGTTAAGACTGGGGTGATTCAAACAATCAAAGATTTAAGATTCAAAATAATATTTATGTCCTCTAACATACACTTGAATTGGTTCGAACAGCAACATTTACACAATGACAATTATAACACCTAATATCAAGTATACACAGGGGGGGGTTGTTACACTTTGCGCTGGCATGTATAAAAAGAATGCCCTTAAAACTGTATTGGGAGTATCGATTTGTTTCTCCAGCAGGACTTCGTCCATCGAGCTGTTTATTCTGTGTACTCTGTGGCGTAATCAGGTGGTTTACAAACTAGATCTTTGTAGGGCCCAGCTGGAACGATTACGCCAACACAGTTCCAAAAATAGAACAGAGATAAATGTCAGTGGTCATTATGACAACATGAGACTAGCTGGAACGATTACGTCAACACAGTTCCAAAAATAGAACAGAGATAAATTTCAGAGGTCATCACGACTCCATGAGACTTCGTTCCATGACCTCGTACATATTTCTGAGATAAGATAAGCCTTTATTCTCCCATAGAGTAATTTCCCATGGTCGTACTTATACATTTAATTTACATTAACAGCATTAATACATATGTGAGAAAGGGAAAAAATAATCTGTATTGCATACACGTGTAACACTGTTGCAATTAGACATTTCAGGTATAAAATTAATGTTGTATAGAAACACATACCTCGATATGCATCTACCAAAACACACATACCCCTACAAACACAAGTTCGACCTCTCTAAGTATGACAATTTTTTAGCAGTCTGATGAAGGCTTATACTAACGAGATTATGCATTTGTCTGTTTTGGCCCTTTTTGATATCAGGGTTTGGGTTAGGGTTTGCGTTAGGGTTAGGGTTAGGGTTAGGGTTAGGGTTAGGGTTAGGGTTAGGGTTAGGGTTAGGGTTAGGGTTAGGGTTAGGGTTAGGGTTAGGGTTAGGGTTAGGGTTAGGGTTAGGGTTAGGGTTAGGGTTAGGGTTAGGGTTAGGGTTAAGGTTAGGGTTTGGGTTAGGGTTAGAGTTAGGGTTAGGCTTTGGGTTAGGGTTAGGGTTAGGGTTAGGGTTAGGGTTAGGGTTAGGGTTAGGGATAGCGTTAAGGTTAGGGTTAGGGATAGGGTTAGGCATAGGGTTAGGGTTAGGGTTATGGTTAGGGTTAGGGTTACGCATAGGGTTAGGGTTAGGGTCAGTATTTTTTGTTCAGCTCACGCAATAAAGGTGCTAATTTGTCCTAACTATGCCGCGTAATAATTTTTTTAAAGCTCACTTTGGTTCTTCGTAAAACTGCTTGTCTACTTTATAGACTTGGTCTGTTTTTTGCGAAGCCTCCAATAAACTTTTTTTTTTTTTTCCTCTGTCGCTGTCTATATTTTGCTGATTCCTAGTAACTGCACATTTTTCTGTTCCTTCTATGTGTCTCTACAAGACTAATGGCTGATATTTTGTATTCCCTGCGACACTAGGCCTTGACATATCAGGAATACCAGGACACATTACATCACCACAATGCAGACCCAGTCGTTATGGTGGACACTGATGCTTGGTCAACATTGAGCGCAAGGACATGATCGCCATCCACGATCCCTGGAACTGTCGTGCCTCACTACTCGGACAGTGGTCATCTCTCGCGCACGATCTCATGACCATGATATGACGTGTAATTTGTGTCTCTCTGACCTTCTTCCGCTCTCTCTCTCTCTCTCTCTCTCTCTCTCTCTCTCTCTCTCTCTCTCTCTCTCTCTCTCTCTCTCTCTCTCTCTCTCTCTCTCTCTCTCTCTCTCTCTCTCTCTCTCTCTCTCTCTCTCTCTCTCTCTCTCTCTCTCTCTCTCTCTCTCTCTCTCTCTCTCTCTCTCTTAACTTCCTGTATTTAAACAGGCCCATGCTTGCAGATCCCCACATCTCCAAGCAACCATCAGACCATTGTGCCAGCTTTAGAGTCGTCATAGACCCAAGACCTACCCAATCCTGACAAGATGAAGTGTGCTCTGGTTTTCGCTGCTGTTGTTGCTGTGTGCCTGGCCGCCAACAGCCATCATCTGGGTGAGTAAGTTACAGACCCGGGAACATCAACGGGCAGAGGTACTTTGTCACTTCTTCATGTGGTACTAGATCTGCCTTGTTGTTTGATCTCAGGCTTTAGTCAACACATGAACGAAATTTTTCAGGGATGCCATTTATAGTTCATAGTCTATTTACTTTGGATGGACAGCAAGAAAATATCTTAGATCTACAAGTGACGCTCGTCCTAACTTTATGTCAGTATTTTTTCTAATAAGTTTTTTTTTAATATTTACATTAAAAATATTTTACTTGGGATGATATCCACATTTTGTACCCCGACGTGTTGAAAATATTGAGCTGTGTGTTTGTGAGTTGTGATTTTATACAAAGTTTTCTTTAAATGGGTTGATCAATGCATTTAAGAGGACAATGCAAATATATCGGAGTAGACACTCTGTTGTAATGAGCGCCAATGCTAACAATAGCAATGACGTCTTAGGCACTGTTTGGCAGTATAACTTGTTCCCGTACATGCTGACTGTTCTTAAGAACATCTCAAAATTCTCGAAGTCTAAGTGTAATTCTCATCCAAGTGTGCTGATGATTTAGTAGAAACAGAGTACGCTTACGGTGTTTAACTCTCCCACAATAGTGTTAAATGTAATAAGATTGGCTTATAATTCAACGATATGGCTCACTTTGCCTTTTCATGTGAATTCTCGGTTTATTGTTATGCAACAACGTGTTTATTATGTCGATTTCGGTGACTTGGACTTCTATTCTAATTTTGGAATACTGTTTCAAACTACAAATCTTTTATTTAAAAATGTCACCATCTGCAGAAAAGTAATGTTTTAGTTGATGTGTGCTTAAGCCATGAAAAGGGTAGCGTAATCTCATGTTTGCCGAACATCAAACCCTTGGTATGCAGTACTAAATCTTTGTGTGACCCTTATCTTTAGACAGAGAAGAGCCAACGTGGAATCAGCTGTCATCTATCTTATCAGATAAAACAGTGTGTTTCATTGATACAGAGAGAGAGAGAGAGAGAGAGAGAGAGAGAGAGAGATGTACATATGTCAAGGCGATCCAATTACTAATTAATTGGTCTGTTGCAAGTTATAGGCCTATAAAGTGGACTACGTGTTTTCAAGTAACAGCTTTTAAATATCTACACTCTTCCTCCAGTGCTCAAACATTTACTTTATTATCTAATTAAACCTTTAAACACAGTCATAGCAGTTCGAGTTGCAGAAGCGTAGCTTAAGTAGGTTTAGCGAAAATGTACCACATTAAAAACTATACCGTAACGTAAAGTTACTTCAAGTAAAATCTTTATTGTGCAAATCTTTGCTCACTTTGTCTACAACACTAAAAAAAAACTCACATCGCGTACCCAAATACGATGCATTGTTGCTCACTCTTTCTTCTCCTGTCTCTCCAAATCCCTCCTTCTCCTCCTCCTCCCCCTCCCCCTCCCCTCCCACCAGCTGATCTGGTCCACAAGGAGGTGTCCACTCTCTACAACGCCAACACCCACATCACGTACGACGCATGCGTACACAAGTGTGACAGCCTCTTCGACTTCGTGGACGCCACGGATGAGTCCGAGACTGATCGCCTGTGTGCCGAGTACTGCAGATGGTAAGTGAGGGGGGGGGAGGGGGAGGGAAGGAGAGGGCGAAAGGGAGAGAGAGGGGGAGATGGGGAGAGAGAGGGAGGAAGAGAGTTGGAAAGAGAAAGAGGGAGAGAGATCGAGAGGGAGAGAGAGTGGGGAGAGATGGTGAAAGAGAGAAGGGGAGAGAGAAGGAGAGAGAGAACAAGAGGGAGGGAGGGAGAGAGAAAGAGAGAGGGTGTGAGAAAGTCAACGTTCAGATCAGCACATTTATTGGTTTAGTGTAAATGCCATGATTGCTTTGTCAAGCTCATAATCCTTGTTGAAAAGCAATAATTCGTTTTATCACACCTTATCCTATCTCATCTTATCTAATCCACAATTGTCTAACGTATACATGGCTTTATCTTTAATACCTTCCTGTTCTCTTTCCACCCCCTGCCCCCGCCAACTCTGTGCGCATGCGCCGACAGTGAGATCAACCAGAACTGTGGACACCACGTCTGAGTGAGAGTCTGAGACCTGCTTGGTGGCAGAAGCGACATGCCAGGGCCTGGATGAGCGTGTTTCTGTCACTGTTACTGTTGTAGTAGTTGATGCTTAAATAAATCAGTATTAAAACAAAACCCAATGAATGCGTTCATTTCATATTTCTGTGGTTTGGTGATCTTACTCTTAGATCCAAAACACATGTTAATTTTTTCCATTGTTCTTCTAACCTGGAAAATGAGTTTAGTTACAAATGAGTAGTCTTATGAACATGTTGAGCACTCGTGCTTATTTTCATCGTGGTATTTTTTATTTGACAGAGATTTGGAGAGATAGAGGTAGATAGATGGTGAAATAAACAGAGAGAGGGGCGAGGGAGAGAGAGGCAGAGATAGGGGGAGAAGATAGAGATAAAGAGGGAATTAGAGGGATACAAAGATAGAAAGAGAAAGATAACGATAGAAACGCACAGAGACAGAGAGAGAGAGAGAGAGAGAGAGAGAGAGAGAGAGAGAGAGAGAGAGAGAGAGAGAGGGGGAGGGAGGGAGGGCGAGGGGGGAAGAACACAGAGAAGTAATGATTTCCAGGGATGGAGAGTTAAAAAGAAGGATTGAACTCAGTCCTGTGAACTTTTCTTTTGTACTGCTAAAAACCAAAAGCTCCGGTTCTAGAAAACATGTAAGTTCCTCGGGGTGAAATGCCCTTTCAGGTACAATTCCTCAGTTAACACTTTAAGAACTGGAAATTCAGACCATAGTTTTTCGAGATGAAATGGCAAAGATTTGCCAAATCGAAAGAGGGCTTTCTAGCCAGGTGGCGCTTTTGATCCCCCAGTAGACTAAGTTCCCGGAAGTTGGTAGCCTTTGTCTTTATGCTTTGTCTTTGCTTTGTTTGCTACTTTGCCGCATACCATTTATCTCCAATTCCTTTCAACGTTGAACGCCTCTCTCTATGTTCCACCGTTCAATTATTTTTATAATAAAATATTTATTATCTATTTATTTTCTTAAATTCATCACATAATTTTTATTGCGATCGATATGTTGACATTCACCCCGGATGTAGATCTAGTTATAAACAGAGTAATTTTGTCTATGGGGTGGGTTTCACAAATGGCGCTTTTCTTGATCATAGAACTTAAAAACGATTTCGCCAAGGTTAATGCGTGTTGCGTTTCAGTAGAACTGTACAAGCAATCACGTGTTTTTGTGTTTATCATATAACTTCTTTTTCAGAGCCCATGTTTGCCCACTTTTACTTAATATTGTTTAACATGAGAAATTTCTTCACAGTATTGGTGGAAATGCAAAAGAGAATGCTGAACTTGTTGAATTTTTTAAATAGGGTTTGGTAGTTATTTAAGCTAGGGTCGGCTGTTGTTTGTTTGTTTGTTTAATTAGGAAGAGATAATATGTCGACTTGTGACTTGTGCAACACACATTATAGCCTTACTGCTCAATTCAACTCTGATCGTCTCGGGAGTGGACAGAAAGTTGATGCAGCGATTTTTTTTAATTGTATAATAAAGAAAAAGACTCGTGATTAATTAACAAGACTTTGAAGGTAAGAAAGTGGAACCATCTCAGAGACCAACAGCTGTGGAGCTACAAAAAGTAAATACGGTACTGCTAGGATCTACAGGTTATTCTGGCGGTATGGTTAGACATTTCTCCTCATAATTAATGCTCAAAAAACGTTGTGTAGCACATGTAAGTGTGTGTCTTGTGTGCTCATGTTATGTTAGTGTACCTTTCTGTCATAATATTATTTGTGTGTGTCATGCAAAAACAACGACAACAACAACAACAACAACAGCAACAAGAAATGCATCAACGTCAACAACAATAATATCAAGAACATCATAACCAGCATTAGTAACAATAGAACACAAACATTGATGTATCAACAATAAAACAAAGACTGTACAGTTGATTTTATCCCACTTTAATAGCTTACGGAAAAAGATAACTTTTACAATTTTTGTGAGGTTTAAATGTTGAATAATTAAGATTACAACTGGTTTTACAACAACAACAAAAAAATGAGCAGATTGCAGCAGGCCTTAGAGAAAGCAAAATACAACAAAAATAACAACTTGAGTCAACAGTAAAAGAATTGTCAGTGTAAAAAAATGATTTAAGATAATATCACTGGTTATAAAACGTATAAAGTTATATAACAGCTCATAAACTGTGTAGAGTTATAATTATCACAAAACTTGTGTAAAGGGAGTTCATTGATCGCTTGAACAAATGTCATTTATGGCAAAACTAGGAGTAGGATTTGTGAACTGAATACATGAACAGCTTTAAAACATCAAAAAGTGGTGTATTAGAAAATAACATTATAGAAAAAAAATATGGTTATTCAGGCGTTTTATATTTCTGAACAGCAACAAAAACGAAGGCATTGGTGATACAATTTTTCACATGAATTTTTCACTCCATTGATAAATAAAAATAAAAATTCAACTTGTTCAATTAAATGTGGTCCCAACAAATCAAAATATGATTTTTCTTATTTTTCTCTTTCAATATCACTCAGCAAATGTAAATATATCAATCAAGAGTTATTAGAAAGAAGACTGCATGCAATCATTTGAGCATTCCTGGTGGGCAGCACTATAAATAGACCTACAGTACATATTTTTTCTGCATTTGAACGTAGAAAAAAAACAATAATAAATTACTAGCTCACAAAAAAATGTAGACCGTGTTTAAAAAATATCAATAACTTTCGTTCCAATGGTCACCACAAAAATAATGGGTCCTTGGAAAATAAAGCTACAAAGAGTAAAAAACAGATATATGTCTATTTCAAATAAATGTAACTTCCAGAGATTTCATGTCTAAGTTGTTACCACTACACAACAACATGTGACAATACTTCAGGGATCTAGACCTATTTATTTTGATGATTGTCACAATTACTAAAATGAGGGACATATACATACTTCCAATATTATGGATATGTATAAAAGATTCAAAACATAACTGGCATTGGTAGAATATTCCCTTTTCTAGATAGGCAATTCAAGTGCTGAATAATTTAAATATTTGATTATACCTTTTTTATAAAAGGAGTATTGTTTTAAAATATATAATATAATATTATTATTGCTAGTTCTACACATAAAACTATACATGTATAAAATGATGTTGATCGTTACTGAAAACGTATGATTGTTTACAACGTTGATTTTTTTTTCTTTACCAATTGCATCCTAAAATACAATTAAACAAAAAAATAAACCTGGTATAAATACATCTGAACAAACAAAAAAAGATATGAGATTCTATGTAAACATCAGTGACTGTAAACAGCAATGAAGCAATGTCTTCACAGAAACTGTGAGCAAAGTGCTATTCCACGTCAAATTGAAAAAAAATTTTTTTAATAAATATATGATACAAAGACCATATTTACATTACTTTTCTCAATGATCTTTAAAATTGGAAATCACTAGAAAAACTAAAAGGGAAGGAAATTTTTGTTTGTTTCTTAATGGAAATATGGCAAGTAAAGCCAAGTTGAGATAAGCAAACATTTAAATAACAAATAGCAAGCATGCATTCTAACTGCTTCCCGCATTTTCATCTGAATGTTGTAGTAGAGTTTGGAAAAAAGCAAGGCACAAAAGAAAACAACTCATAAAAATGGTAAAATGAAGATAAACAGTATTTAAATAAACGTACAACACATTTAAGCCTTTGTCAAACAAAAAGTATAAAGAAGATGACAATAAAAAATTAATAATCTTTTACATGAAGAAGATAAAGGAAACAAAAAACAATATAAATATGTAATATACCAAATCCTTATTTTCAAAAGTTACAGAAAAAATTCAAATTTATTTTCCAACAGCCAAAGGTAATAATAAAAATATCAATTTAATATAAGTTGTTTGACCCTATTTAATATACAATCTGTAATCGACCATGCTTTTGTGTATGCTATCTATACAATATAGGTAACACTTTATGCCAGACATAATGTGGGAAAACAACTTATGACCAGTCAAATTTTCATATCACAGTAAAGATTCATGAGCAATAGTAAGAGCTAAAAAAATTAGTAGACTGAAATTTTAAGAATTTCATATTTTGTACTGTTTTATAATTCCCTCTAAGGATTGATAGAGACATATAGCCAAGATCTAGATGCATATTTTACTCGTAAAATAATTAATGAATGCTAATTATAGCATAGTTCAACACATTTAAAAAATATTAGCGCCTACAATACTGCCTATAATACTAAAATCAATATACGTTACCAAATTTCAGTAAAATAGTAAAATAAATTTAAAAAATAGTGCACTGTTTAAGTAGCGCTAGCTTCTCACACAGAACACAACACACACTCTGAACACAGAGAGGTTAACTCTGTTTTAACTTAAAACCGTTACAGTGAATAGACCTAGCCAAATAAATGACATTATCATCAAGAACACTAAGCCACATTTTTCTCATCATACTGTTTCTATTTTTATAAGGCCAGGCATATTCCTTAGCCTTCACTAAAAAAAACGTTCTAAGAAAAAATTATTGGTTTCTTTTTTTTTTTTTTATCTCAGTCTCGGACAATTCAACACTGTAAACAATCCTACCCAGTTTGATTTCAAAGCATTTTGACATTCAGTATTTCAAAAGCAAGAACAGTTAAAAAAAGCAAATCATATTTCTTTGAAATCATCCTAATGACTCCTTGTTCTTTGAATTTACGGCTTAGCATTTT
This sequence comes from Elysia chlorotica, assembly GCA_003991915.1. Taxonomy (NCBI): domain Eukaryota; kingdom Metazoa; phylum Mollusca; class Gastropoda; family Plakobranchidae; genus Elysia; species Elysia chlorotica. The sequence continues at coordinate 13,084 of RQTK01001281.1, forward strand.
GTCCTAACTACTGAATGGCTTTAATTCGTTTATTTGTTTCAGCAATGAACTCAGTTTGGAATGTTACAACACATGTAATCTTAACTATTACATTGTGTACAGTAAAACCACACTAAAAGAATGAACAAGTCAGTAATATTTGTACTTTCCTGAAACGCTATACCAAATCAGACATTTATAGAGTTGAAACTTCTTTCCTAAAAGAGATTTTCCATGAAACAATACATTAAAACTTGTTTCTTAAAGAGAACTTTACATGAAAAGATACATCTATAAACTAATGTTTTTTTCCTGAAGAATTCGTACACATCAAAGTCATCTATCTTTAACCTATTGACATTGAATGATTCAAGGTCCATTCCTTGTATGTAAACTATTTTGGGAAATTTTCAACATTTCTGAAAGGTTAAAGCTTTAATATTTTTATTGGTTTCAAATGAAAGGACGATGAATGCAAAGAGGTGCTAGCACAAGAGCATATCAATGCCAACAACAAGTGTGTGGTGTGATGGAAAAAGCTAAAAGTAAAAACTTCTCTCCTTGAGAATTCATGTGAAGAGATAGATATATAAAGTACTAACTTCTTCCCTGAAGATTTCACATAAAGAGATACATCTATGAAGTATTAACCTCTTCCCTGAAGAGTTCACATAAGTCGGCACGCCTGACTGGTCGTCTTCCTCCCCCCGCTCGTGTTTCTCCGCTGGGGTTTTGGTCGTCGAGGGAGAGGACCGGCTCCGGCCGCAGCGGGCGCGACCTTCACCTTGACCTGAGGTTGTTCCGGTTCCGGTGGGTCTTCCGGTCGGATGAGAAGGGAGGCAACTGGGAAGGTCAAGACAAGGAAACAGCCAATCAATAGAAAAGAAACAAATGTTAGTGCATTGCAAGGTGACGTTAAAAAAGGTTCCATTTAGAATAATTATGTTATGCTTTGGAGAACAAAGCAATACAAAGTCTATACTAGTGTTCCTTTTATTTTATAACCGAGGTGCCAATCTCTACAGTTTTTGTTTTGCTGAATCTTCTGTAGGCGCCTACATATAGAACCATATCATGAGGTTACGGTATCTCTAATTTTACGAAAACTTATAAGACCCTCACATGTCTGCTGGCTGGCTTCCGGTAGAGTAAGAAACTGATTTGAGAGGTGAGATGATAATACCGGCAAGAAACATGTAACAGTTCTTCTGTTTATTTTCTGTTTTACTCAATTGTCGATTTACTGTAACTTTTGCTGTGACTGTATACTTTCTGATCACACTAGAGGTGAGTAGTATTTATATTTCATAAACTTTCTGTTTGATTTAATGATCGATTTAATTGACTTTTGCTGTTACTGTAGGCCTATACTTTTAGATCACAATAGAGGTGAGTAGTATAAATTTACATTTCATAACTATAATATGTTTACTAACTTTAATAAATTTACTGTAAAGCTAAGCAAGTGAAAAGACAATGTCTAAGACTCGATAAAGCTAAAAGTTATCACATTGCTGTGCTCTCATAAATTAACTTAAAATAAATAATTAATCAAATTAAACCTAGACTTATGTTTAAATGCTGGGAGTGATGGTCTTATCTCGACTGGCGATCGCTTCCTGTCTGTCTCATGGCCGACATGTTTCTGAGCCTATCTAGTCTATAAAAAGAATATCACTGGGACATATACATTCTTCATCATTTCATCAAGTCCGCAGGCACAGACTCATGTGGCTGCTAGATCAGAAAAGTAAGTAAAGTAGAATTCACAGTACTAGCACCATGACCTACCAGAATTGGATCTTGATACCATTGAAAACCGATCCGCGTCATCAGAAACAGTCGTGCCTGGGTGAGACAGAGAGAGATAGAGAAAAGTTAAGTTAAAAAATCTGATTCTTTCATCTACAAATAAATTAAGAAAAATCATTTCGAGGAGGCTTATTTCAAAGTTTTCCCAAAAGTTTTCCCCAAAATATAATGTTTCAGCTTTTTGCAAAGCTGATATCCCTCGGAAAACCACTATAATTATAGTGTTGCAATGCATGTAATGGTATTTTAGGTAGAGCGTCCGAATAATCCACCATAAATGTCTAATAAGCAGTCCATATGCACAAATGTAGCTCAATTGGTCAGTAATTTGGACTGAGAACAGAAGGTTCTGAGTTCAAACCTAAGCTGGTATGCCTGTCTCCATCTAGAGGACTTAATGACAGTGTCAAAAATGTGACATCACCTTTTTTTCGGGGGTCGAACTTTAACTTCTGAAGAAAAACTTGTAGACAACAAATTGCCTTCATAAAACAAAGCCTTTGCCGTAAACGTATAAAAATCCACAAACTTTAAGAGAACATTGTGTAACATACTTTCCACATCAAAATTTTCTGATGTCGGATCGATATCATCGTTTGTTTTGAGCTGGTCCTTGTACTTCTCCTCTGTGTGGGTCAGGGAGCAGCCCTCGTGCCGATCGCACAGCCACAGAATTTTACCGTTCGGCATATGACACCTGGCGTGGTAGGAAGACATGGCACGTGGAATAACAATGAAAAGATGGCAGATTGTTACGCCAAGCCCATTTCTAGATCTAGATCAGTTATACAGGTCTATGCAACAACAGTTTAAAATTGACACAACAAGGAGAAAAATGATACCTTGTGTAGTAGAAAGAATTATCACATTTGACATAGTCAGAGAAGAATATTACATTTGGCAGAGCAGAAAAAAATGTAACACCTTTCTCCAACTAAAGAACCTGTCCATTGAAATCACACAGCCAAACCAGTCGCTAGATCTAGGTCTGAGCAAAAATATGGTTAAATTTCAACTCTCACTAAACTTATAATTCAAGTAAGATAAGGCATGAATAGTGTTGTCCTAGAAAATGTTAAAACAAAAAGAATTAAAGGAGACACATTGATGTGTACAAAAATAGATCTACAACCTGTGTCTGCATACCTAAGAACTATCTTCTTAGGCAGAGACCATTGTACAGAGTTTGATTTAATTGTCATATTCTTTTTCTTCTTCTTCTTCGTTCTTTTGAAAATGACTACACAGAAAGTCCCGAATCTAGTATACGAGTATAGTCCAGTCTTTTGAAGTTCAACCAAGGGTCCATATAGTTTTCTTTCCATGGTATGTCATATGATCAGATTATTAATTCCTAAACCCCACGGGAAGCAGCTTTTTCTGAGTTTTTTTCTCACCTTTTCAGCCCGCCATACGTCCTCTGTTCATCCTGGTCCAACGCCATCTGCAACATTTTCTGGTACTCTTCCTGAAACTCCGAGGTCGTTCGTGCACACCACTGTCATACAGGGGAAAAAATCATATATATTAATGGAGGGTCGGGGGGAGTGAGAAAGAGAAGGAGAGAGAGAGAGAGAGAGATAGAGAGAGAGGGGGGGAGAGAGAGGGAGAGAGAGAGACGGGAGGAGGAAGAGGAGGAGAGAGGGAGAAGAGCGTGACACAGAGAGAGAGAAAGAAACAGAGACAAGGGAGTGAAGGGAAGTGAGGCAGGGTGGGAGAGACACAGAGAGACAGAGAGAGAAAGAGAGAGAGAGAGAGAGAGAGAGAAGGAGATAGCAAGAGAGAGTAGTAACTCTGTGACAAAACTATTTCAACTTCAGAAGTTAAAATCTTTGATGCCATAAACACTTGAACTGCTTATTTCGACAATAATTTTTGTCAAACTTAGTAAATGTCTCAAGTTGAAATTTTCAATGCCCTCTCTTTATGATCAGAAGTAGCACCCAGTGCCTACCTCCTCCATCTTCCTCCGTAGCTGATCGCCCGCGGGAGTCGTGAGGACAGGCAGTTGCAGGTTGGAGTGTTTCAAGATGGCCAACACACGCGCCTGGAATAAATTAAGACAGAGTTCTTTTCATTAAGAGATTAAGACACTTAAAGCATTACTGTATCTCTCTCTCTCTCTCTCTCTCTCTCTCTCTCTCTCTCTCTCTCTCTCTCTCTCTCTCTCTCTGTCTCCAGCGTCTGCTAGGTTTCCCTGAGGGCAACAGGCGGCATTGATAGAAGACCAAAAGGTCAAGACTAACTAATTTCATATCAGACTTAGTACAGACCTGGTACGCCGCGACTTCTTTGAGAAACTCCTCGAGAGCCGCTCCTTCCAGACGGGGCATGCTGATTGGTTGAGAGCTCTCATGCCAGCCCTGTTCGTACTCGCACAGCAGACGCAGGCAGTACTTGTCATTCTTCTCCTCCGCCTGTGGGTTGTCTCCCCGTTCACCACCTTCTTGCCTTCCATCTGTGGTCTCTCTCACTTTAGCCGACTTGGTGTTCCTTTTTTCGGTCTTTTTATCATCTGAGGAGAAAGTTTGATACATGTCGCTCAATTCATTTTCATTGAGGTAGAAAAAAAAAACCAACACAAGAAAAACCAAACTCTGCAGGTCTAAATAAAGACAATCCTGATTTTTTAAAATATTTTTAAAAACCTAACTTAAAGAAGCCAACGCCCATTCAAATCTTGATTCATGTTTTCTTTCACTTAATATAATTATTGTTAACTAGCTGCAAATTCTCTTACAAGTCATGTCACAAAAATTATGCACTATTGTTTTCTGTCAAACATAATATGTGTCTGTGTGTGAAAAAAAAACGTACAACAGAACTGTGGGTTATAGAAAATGAAAAAAACAGGAAAGGATAGGAGTAAGAAAAATGAAGAGAGGAAAGGGAGAAAGAGAGAGACGGATAGAGACGGACGGAGCAAGAAAGAGCAGCAACTGGAAGGCCTAACATCTTTGATGTCTCAGAGGCTAGGAAACATTTCAATGTCCATGGTGTAAGAGAGAGAGAGAGAGAGAGAGAGAGAGACAAAGAGACAAACAGAGCAAGAGAGAGCAGTGACAGGTAGGCCTACCATCTTTGATGTCCACGAGGACGAGACGAGGGAACGGCTCAATGTCCATTGTCTCAGAGTACATGCTGATGTGTCGCAGCAGCTTTCTCTGGGTCAGCTCGAGGACTTCCTGAAACAAGGCAGGCCAGAGATTGGATTGGTCAGTTGGTTGGTGTTAAGTCAATGGGACTAGGTGGTTGCCTATACACCTATCTAATGAACATGAAAAGCAATATTTGTGACCTCTCCATCAGTTTGGTCCAGTACCCGATAAACGATGGCTTGAGTTGAGTTGGTTTTTAACGTCCAACATCAGCACTATATAGGCTATATTGTGGACGGGCCCCAAGACTGACGTCTGACAATTTTATGTGCTGCCACACACGAGACAGGACTCCTGTCTCAGCCGAGTCACATTATACTGACACCGACCCAACCAGTAGGGAGCGCTACAGTCAATGGGACTAGGTGGTTGCCTATACACCTATCTAATGAACATGAAAAGCAATATTTGTGACCTCTCCATCAGTTTTGTCCAGTACCTGAAAAGCGATGGCTTGCTGATGCGCCGGCGAAGTTTTGTCCGATGCGCCACGCTCCGTTGACTTTGGCAGGAAGTCCTGGACGGCCTTGAGAAGGTCAAGCAAGCCAGCCTCGTTCTCGTACTGGAGGTTGACCTTGGGACACGTCTGGCTGTGACCGACCGTGAGAAGACCGACCTGGCAATGTCGCACAAGACAATTATATCACAAGTGCCTTAGTCGCTTTTTTTGCAGTTTTTAAATAAAAAGCCGTAGTAAGGTATATTATTTTGGACCATATTTCCTTGGTGCAAAGCCCATCTCTAACGTTTTAGTACTAAAAACCAGGATTTTTTTTTGTTTCGCCTAATTCATAGTACGCAATAAAAAGCTTATCCACTTCTGCAAAATATGGTATTTTTTATTCATTTTTATCTTTTATGGTTCAGATGTTATTTAAGTTGTTTTTTTTTTACCTAAGTTTGTTAAAGTTGTTTTTCTTACCTACATATTAAAAATATAGAGTTATGCCCCTTATACCAGGAATTTGTCACAGTAAAAATGTCTGCTGGCTGGTAAATTATGGGTTTAAGAAATCATTGTAAACTAGAGCATCATTATGGCATCAACATGTTGAAGATTAAAGATTAAATTTAACGTAATGTAATCATTTATCTGATTTCTTCAGAATACACAAACTGATCATTATGAATTCAGATGACTTGTACTTATTTCTATATCTAATTGCAATACACGCCATATCAATTTTTCAAAAAGTACATCTTCCTGTAATATTCAAATATAGGCAAATTATGATTTTCTTATTCCTATTTTTTAGTGCAAATTTTACAAGTACTTTTGGGCATGTCTTAAGTTTTCCCAAGCGGGATTAATAAAGGACTTTTTTATGCTATCCCTCCATACCTACCTCAGTTCTCTCCCATGCATAGCCTGTTCCCACCACGGCCAAAACGGTTGGAATCTTCAGAGTTGATACAGCGAAGCGGAATTCCATCTTGCAGTTTTTGGACATCGCGTACTGTAAATAAAATTTAAGACAAGTAAGACAAGTCGGCGAATTTCACTGCCCAACTTACTTTTAATTTGCAAAATATTTTACATCTCTTACATTGAGTTCACATTAGTGAGTCCCTGAGTTGTCATTTGTGCAGCAGTTATGAATCTAACAACACATAAGATAACGTCAACAAAAGCAGATCTACCAACCTCGTCGGACACAAAAGCCACCATCACTTTTGCTTTTCTAAGACCATCCGCCAGATCTTCAAAAAAACCTTCCTGTGTGGATCAAAAGAAAAAAAGCCAAAAACTTTTTATAAAGATTAGTGATTAGAAACTGTATTGGTTCAACTCGAGAGTTCTTGCTATTTTTATTTTGCTAACTCGAGGAAGAAATGAAATGGATTTTGACATTTCAACCTAAGATATTTTTCAGTTTTTCACACTCAAATGCTTAGTTTAACTATCCTCAAAATTTATACGAGTGAATTTGTAAACATTTTCGTAAAGCAACATATCTTCAATAAAATACATAAATTTCATGGGCAGATTAAGTATTAAAAATTTTTGGAATTAAAAAAAACAACACCTTTCCTCACCTGCCCCATCTGCTCCACATGAAGCCAGCACTTAACTCCCTTGGATTTTAGGTGAACGACAAAAATACAACAAAATTTTCCGTTACATTCTCTCATATCATCCTATTTCCTTTATGAACTTTTTTCGATTGATCTCTGAACATCAGATTTCTCACCTGCCCCATCTGCTCCACGTCAAGCCAGCACTTAACTCCCTTGGACTGCAGGAACTCTTTAATCTGACGCGGGTCCCCCCAGCCCAGAGCGCCCGGCTTGGTGGCCGATCCCGCGTCTGCTGCCGTCTTGGAGTTGGCCCAGCAGTAGCTGATGAAGCATTCTGGGTACTCAATCTGACAGACACAGTAACCACATTGACTTTTAGTGTTGTGTGTTTTTGCTTAGTGCCCAACGTCAGCACTATATAGGCAATATTGTGTATGGGCCCCAAGCACACACGTTTGAAGAGTTTACGTGCTGCCACACAGAGACAGTGCAGGGATTATCTCATCCAGTCATATAAAACTAACACCAACCCAACCAGCGGGGCTCGAACCACAGACCTTCTTCCTTGGAAGCCGATGTTCTAACCTAGGGCTACCGCGTCCCCCAATGACTTTTGTACTGCTACTTCTATTCTCAGGCACAAAAGTTGGTTTAGTGCTACTCATAGATTTACTAAATAATTATAAAGACTATATGATGTTAACTACATCAAATGTCACAAAAACTAATACTTATTCTTATATTCTTGAAATTTGTTCCGTTTGTTGGTTTGTTTCTCAATGTACATTTTAAAAACACTAGGCTACCCCATGCACAGGTCTCAAGACTCATGTCTGACAATTTTATGTGCTACCACAAGAAGAAGGAGTGAGAATAGCAGGGCACCTGTAGTAGCCAGCCACAGAACTAAAAATTGATTATTCTATTTATTTATCTGAGGAATTGAGGAAAGGTACGCAAAAGATATATGAGAAAAAAGAAGATGAAAAAGATTCAGTTTAATATTTTATTATCACGCACCTTTCTCCTCTGGACTTTTGACTTGATGGTTTCAACTAATTCTGGCAGTTTACTCTTGTACCGCTCAACCTGCGTCATCTTCACAAAAACCTGAAACGAAACAAACAACAACAACAACAAAAGTTTTTTAATTGTTAGAAAGAGAAGAAAACCTTTTAAAATATAATAAGAATACAATTTAGAAAGATATTTTATCTGGAAAGATAATAATTTCAAATAAAACAGTAAGTAATAATAATAATAATAATAATAATAATATAATAACAATAACAATAACAATGACAATAATAATAATAATAATAATAATAATAATAATAATAATAATAATAATAATAATAATAACACTTGTAATGATATTCCACTGCTGCTTTCACAACTACTACTATTCAATATACTAAACATCTCAGATTTGTTTACCTCTTATTTTAAATCCCCTCCCAAAAGAATAATAATAGAAAGACAGAGTGAAGAAAACAAAGAGTGCAGACTACCATTCACAATGTGACGTTAAAAAGGCTATGGCTACAGTTATGCACTTTTGAAAAAATTGCAATAGTCTGTAATAGATTTATAACTTGACTTTTATTTTATAACCTGGTTGACAATCCCTACAGGTATTTTTTTAATAATTTGAATGATTTTTTTTTCTGTTCATGTAGAAACTTTTCATGCTGTCATCTCTAATTTAACCAAACTGCAGATAGAACTTTTTTAACGTCACCTCACGTATCTCAAGCATCACAGTTTTCGCTCACCTCTGAGGCACAGACGAGGTTGATGTCCGTCTTCTGCCAGTTGAGCGTCGTGCCGATGGCCATCAGGACTGTGGTTTTGTTGAGCGTCTCTTTGATGTAGATGAGCAGGTTCCGACAGGCCGCGGACTCCACAAACTCGTCCGAGATTCCAATCACGACGACCTGACCATGAAGAGGAGAAAAAATGACACTGATGACCGATCTCTTTGGCGCTTCCAATGAGTTGGATGTTGTAAAACTCACATTTCTAGAATTTTCTTTAGTTTTTTTTACTCATGATTTCTTAATCATTCCTAAGTTCCCTAGACACTCTTGTTATAAAGTATTCATGATGGGAGACTGTAAGAAGACTCATCCAATAAATAACAAGCTAACTTGATTTTTCTTCAGACTTTTAGTGAAAGCTCTCTGTCAGTGAACTTTATTCTCGCTGTCTACTAACCAATTTCAAGTTGAATCGGTACCCTAGTTGTTTATGAGTCTTGAGACTGCTCTATCCATACCTGTGCTGCCTTCACAGCCAAGGTCAAGGACTCCATATTGGCTGTTTCTGGGTCATCACAATACGACCTGATAATGACAAAGATAAAATAAGAGACACAGAGTTTACCAATAAAAAGTCTCACATTAATAATCGTCTGGAGAAATCTAAAAGGTACATTGGACGTTACCAACGATGAATTAGTTGAAGCCTCTCAACACTTAAATCACCCGGCCTAACCCAAAGTCTCTAAAAGATGTTAATTTATTTCAAATAATTCACAAAGTCACCCCGAACATACACGGGACCAGGGCCACGGCTGTTATAAATAGCATACCAATATTCCTCTTGGCAAATCCACATTCCCTACATTAATAACTTCCCCTTGCTGCACATGCCCTACATTAATAACTTCCCCTTGCTTGCACGTTCCCTACATTAATAACTTCCCCTTGCCTGCACACTCCCTGACCCATCCAACCAAATGTTGACCTTGACCTACATGTTGATCCCCGCTGATCGCAGGTCCTCCAGAACCCGGGTGGGGTCGACCTCTTTCCCCTCGCGCGCGAGACCGGGCACGTTTCTCCGCGTGTAGATGAGCAGACAGCGCGGTCCACCGGCTCCCTCCTCCCCCAGGTCCTGCAACTCTCGCACGCTGCGCCCCAGGTGCTCGTCAAAGTCCGACCCGCTGTCCGGCGGCAGTGATGCTGCGGGTCAATTTAAAAAATGTTGAAAAAAAAAAGTTTGTTCCCCTTAAAAATTTTAGATTTTTCGTTCTTTAACTCTTCAGATCTAAAGGTAAAATAAAAAAATTATGTCGAAAATCGAAAAGAAAATCCTTTTTCCTTTCATAGATCTAACTAAAACCCTTCGTCAAAACATGGAATGGGTATGCGGACTAAAAGAGTAAAAGGCATTGCATTTCCAAAGCAGTCCTAACAAAACATGGACTGAATAAGACAATTACTATGTCAACCATTCTGGAAGAAAACTTTTATTTTAAACCCAAACTGATTCCCTCAATGCTATTTCTTTCCCTCTCGTTGCAAGCCTGCAATAGGCCTACCTTGTATCTCCGGGATCGAGATGATGTGGAAGTTTTTGTCACACTGTAGGAACGGAGCCTTCATGTCAAACGCTCGCTTGATTTTTGAGGCCGGGAACATACACGGGTCTAGAGTGAGCTAAAACAAAGAAGGGCATTACATTTTTATTCCGAGGCTCATAAACATAGCCCATTATGACAAAAGGTAACTAGATCCATAGGTACACTCCCCTGTGCAAGTTTTTAGGTTCCCAATAATTTGTAGCTTCGCCATTATGTAAAATTAAAAATTTTCATAAAGGGATAGTAATTTTACCCAAAAAAACAAATCACTCTTGGTATTAAAAAGCCTCTTTAGAGAATGTATGTCACTGTGTATAGAAATCTTTTGAGTGTCTGGGACTTCAAACACTTTGAACGATCTTTACATAGAATTAGAAATTACAAAGTCTACTGCATGATACAAATATGATGCTTTGAATTGACTGCATCGATTTTTAATATTTATTCATGTATTTAGTATAACGCAAGGTCACATCAATAAGGTAATATCTGCAGTTTTGGTAAAATTAGAGATGGCAGCATGAAAAGATCCTGTTTGAACAAAAGAATCATCATAAATAAATAAAAAATGTAGAGATGGGCAGTACCTTTACAAAATAAAATAACGATCATTATTAATGGCCTCATCATAAATCTGTTATTGTCGAAACATTCAATTGCATTTTTCTTAAAAGCGCAAAAAGTGCAGATGGTTCCCTTCTAACGTATCCTCGTAATTACCTAAAAAAAAAAACTTTGAGAAGTGTAGAACATAGAGCAGTTTACCTCTGAAACACACTCTGCGCAGGGTATGGAGAAATCGTACGAGACGCCCCCGTAAGAATCGGCGATGAGACACTCGAAGACCTCGTGCACCAGGAACAGAGTGTTCTCAGGCTTGTACCCTCGAGCGATGACCACGACCTCCGTGTTGCTGGCGGCGGAAGGAACAACAAAACAAAGCAGCAGGTGAACTCTCTCTCCCTTTCTGTCCTATCGCTCTCAGTGACATCAATGTTTTTAAGTAACTCTTAAAAACAGCTGGTGTTTGGACAATCAATATAAAATTCTAATGTTGACAGGTAAGCTATTTTATAAACCTGGGTAAGCAACTTTATCCTCTGTGACTTTAACATTGTACATACTATAAGAAATAACTTTGATCTATATTGATCTAAATGGTTATCAGAGACTTATAAAATAACAGATTAAGAGACCCACAAATATGAGAAAATGTGGAAACATATCTGAGCCAGTTAAAGGTGCTACTTTCATGATAGACTATTCCTGGTTCAACTTGAGATCTCCATTACTCGGTAAAAATTTCATTCTTGTATTTTGAGAGAGTGCTTGAGAGGGATAGAGAGAGAGGGTAAGAAATAGAGAGGGAGAGAGACATAGAGACAGAGACAGAGAGACAGAGACAGAGACAGAGACAGAAGGAGAGACAGAGACAGAGGGAGAGACAGACAGAGACAGAGAGACAGAGACCGAGAGACAAAGACAGAGACAGAGGGAGAGACAGAGACAGAGACAGAGACAGACAGACATAGACAGACAGACAGACAGACACACAGACAGACAGACAGAGAAGCAGACAGACAAAAAAAGAGAGATAAAGGGTGAAAGAGAAACAAAGGAGAGAACCAGTGACTGTGTATTGGCCGAGTGCCCAACCTTAAACTGCAAAAGCAATAACTAGGCCTATATTCATTAATTATTTGTATTGTGGCCTTCTTTATATAGTACGTATCAATCTTACCTTAACTGAAGCAGCAAGGCTCTGTGGTTGTTCTTCTTCAGCATGAATCCTTTCTTCCACATGACGGAGCTGTCGCTAAACTGGTGCAGGCGAACCTGGGGCAGACAATAACAATTCTGCGTGAGTGCCAATTGTGTAATAAGTCTTGTAAACTCAACAATTAACGTCGAGTGCTTGTGGTATGTTGGGAAGACAAGCATAATTATAGGTATTAAAACTTAGTAGATCACTTAAGCTCTTTCCTTACTTCTTTGTCTGCCTATAGATTAGCAGGGAGGTATTAAAACTTGTAGATCATCTTGGACTCTCTCTCCCTCTCTCTCTCTCTCAGATCATCTTGACTCTCTCTCTCTCTCTCTCTCTCCCTATTACTATGCAATTGTTAAAATATTGTGAAGAGTTACCTGGGCTCTGTTGAAGAGACCTGCGGGGAGATATTCAAACTTGTAGATCATCTTCGACTCTCTCTCCTTTTTCTCTTGGCTCACAGCGGCAAATTCATACTGGAGACATACAAGTTTATTGTCAAATCTATGTAAGACAGAAGCATTTGTGTCAAAATAATAATAATAATAATAACACTTGTAATGATATTCCACTGCTGCTTTCACAACTACTACTATTCAATTTACTAAACATCTCAGATTTTTTTCCTCTTATTTTAAACCCCCTCCCAAAAGAATAATAATAGAAACACAGAGAGAAGAAAACAAAGAGTGCAGACTGCCATTCACAATTTGACATCAAAAAGATTAAGGCTACACTTATGCACTTTTGAGAAAATAGCAATCCAACATTTAGACTGTAATAGATTTATGACTTGACTTTTATTTTATAACATGGCTGACAATCCCTACAAGTATTTTTTAATAATTTGAATGATTTTTTTTTTCTGTTCATGTAGAAACTTTTCATACTGTCATCTCTAATTTAACCAAACTGCAGATAGAACTTTTTTAACGTCACGTCGTGTACCTCAAGCATCACAGTTTTTCGCTCACCTCTGAGGCACAGACCAGGTTGATGTCCGTCTTCTGCCAGTTGAGCGTCGTGCCGATGGCCATCAGGACCGTGGTTTTGTTGAGCGTCTCTTTGATGTAGATGAGCAGGTTCCGACAGGCCGCGGACTCCACAAACTCGTCCGAGATTCCAATCACGACAACCTGACCATGAAGAGGAGAAAAAATGACACTGATGACCGATCTCTTTGGCGCTTCCAATGAGTTGGATGTTGTAAAACTCACATTTCTAGAATTTTCTTTAGTTTTTTTTACTCATGATTTCTTAATCATTCCTAAGTTCCCTAGACACTCATGTCATAAAGTATTCATGATGGGAGACTGTAAGAAGACTCATCCAATAAATAACAAGCTAACTTGATTTTTCTTCAGACTTTTAGTGAAAACTCTCTGTAAGTGAACTTTATTCTTGATGTCTTATAACCAATTTTAAATTGAATCGGTACTCCTGTTATTACGAGTCTTGAGACTGCTCTATCCATACCTGTGCTGCCTTCACAGCCAAGGTCAAGGACTCCATATTGGCTGTTTCTGGGTCATCACAATACGACCTGATAATGACAAAGATAAAATAAGAGACACAGAGTTTACTCACACATCAGTGCACACTAAAGCTTGATGAGCTGACAAAAATAAGAAGATGATTTTATATCTTCCAACTATGTAATATTACTCCTGGCAAATCCACATTCCCTACATTAATAACTTCCCCTTGCTTGCACGTTCCCTACATTAATAACTTCCCCTTGCTTGCACACCCATTGACCCATCCAACCAAACTTTGACCTTGACCTACATGTTGATCCCCGCTGATCGCAGGTCCTCCAGAACCCGGGTTGGGTCGACCTCTTTCCCCTCGCGCGCGAGACCAGGCACGTTTCTCCGCGTGTAGATGAGCAGACAGCGCGGCCCACCGGCTCCCTCCTCCCCCAGGTCCTGCAACTCTCGCACGCTGCGCCCCAGGTGCTCGTCAAAGTCCGACCCGCTGTCCGGCGGCAGTGATGCTGCGGGTAAATTTAAAAAATGTTGAAAAAAAAGAGTTTGTTCCCCTTAAAAATTTTAAGATTTTTAGTTCTATAACTCTTCAAACCCAAAGGTAAAATAAAAAAATTATGAAAAAAATCGAAAAAAGAAAACACTCTTTCTTTACAGTTTCATAGATCTATCTAAAACCCTTCGTCAAAACATGGAATGGGTATGCGGACTAAAAGAGTAAAAGGCATTGCATTTCCAAATCAGCCCTAACAAAACAAGGACTGAATAAGACCATTAGTATGTCAACCATTCTGGGAGAAAACTTTCATTTTAAACCCAATCTGATTCCCTCAAGGCTATTTCTTTCTCTCTCGTTCCAAGCCTGCAATACCTTGTATCTCCGGGATCGAGATGATGTGGAAGTTTTTGTCACACTGTAGGAACGGAGCCTTCATGTCAAACGCTCGCTTGATTTTTGAGGCTGGGAACATACACGGGTCTAGAGTGAGCTGAAACAAACAGAAGCAGGGCATTACATTTTTTATTTCGACTCCGAGTCTCATAAACATAGCCCATTATGACATAAGGTAACTAGATCTATAGGTACACTCCCCTGTGCAAGTTTTTAGGTGCCTAATAATTTGTAACTTCGTCATTATTTAAAATTTTAAAATTTTATAAATGGATAGTAATTTTACCAAAAAAAAAAACAAATCACTCTTGGTATTAAAAAGCCTCTTTAGAGAATGTATGTCACTGTGTATAGAAATCTTTTGAGTGTCTGGGACTTTGAACACTTTGACCAATCTTTACATAGAATTAGAAATTACAAAGTCTACTGCATGACACAAAATATGATGCTTTGAATTGACTGCATTGATTTTTAATATTTATTCATGTATTTAGTATAGCGCAAGGTGACATCAATAAGGTACATGTAATATCTGCAGTTTTGGTAAAATTACAGATGGCAGCATGAAAAGATCCTGTTTGCACAGAAGAATCATCGAAAATAAAAAAATGTAGAGATGGGCAGTACCTTTACAAAATAAAAGAACGATCATTATTAATGGTCTCATCATAAATCTGTTACAGTCGAAACATTCAATTGCGTTTTTCTTAAAAGCGCAAAAAGTGTAGATGGTTCCCTTTTAACGTCTCCTCGTAATTACCTAAAAAAAAAAACTTTGAGAAGTGTAGAACGTAGAGCACTTTACCTCTGAAACACACTCGGCGCAGGGTATGGAGAAATCGTACGAGACGCCCCCGTAAGAGTCGGCGATGAGACACTCGAAGACCTCGTGCACCAGGAAGAGAGTGTTCTCCGGCTTGTAACCGCGAGCGATGACCACGACCTCTGTGTTGCTGGCGGCGGAAGGAAAAACAAAACAAAGCAGCAGGTGAACTTAGTGCATTCACATCTGTACATGTAACTGTATGCAGTGAAATAACAAAGTACAGACACATCCATGTTATCAATGATAAGTATTGGAAGGCACTCAGTCATGACGTTAATTGAAAAATCAAATGATTTCAAGTAACTCTTAAAAACAGCTGGTGTTTGGACAATCAATATAAAATTCTAATGCTGACAGGTAAGCTATTTTATAAACCTGGGTAAGCAACTTTATCCTCTGTGCCTTTAACATTGTACATACTATAAGAAATAACTTTGATCTATATTGATCTAAATGGTTATCAGAGACTTATAAAATAACAGATTAAGAGACCCACAATTATGAGAAAGTGTGGAACCATGTCTTAGCCTGTTAAAGGTGTTACTTTCATGATAGACTATTCCTGGTTCAATTGGAAATCTACATTAGTCGGTAAAAAGTTTTGTTCTTGTATTTTGAGAGCGTGCATGAAATGGATAGAGAAAGAGGGTAAGAAAGAGAGATAGAGAAAGAGTGAAAGAGAGAAAAACAAACAGAGGGTTAAAGAGAGAGAGAGAGAGAGAGAGAGAGAGAGAGAGAGAGAGAGACACAGACAGAGA
>RQTK01001281.1:29958-60264 GCA_003991915.1 Elysia chlorotica
AATAATAATAATAATAATTACAATAAAGATCATAATAAAAATGTTATTAATTATGATGGTGGTAGTGGTGATGGTCCAGATGATGATGTTGATAATGATGATTATAATGAAGACCATGATGTACACAATAACAATGATAAAATTGATGAGATGGCAAATAAGACTTCAGACCGTTGTTCCACAGGGAATCAAGACGCTTAAACTAAACAAACAAGACAGCGGCCCTACCTTCGGCTCTGCAGTCGGCAGCAGACATGGCACAATGTTCGCATCCTCCGAGAGCTTTTATAATGAAAACAACGACGTACGCAATTACGATGACAAATTTGATGAGATGACAAACAAGACGGTGGCCCTACCTTCGGCTCTGCAGTCGGCAGCAGACATGGCACGATGTTCGCATCCTCCGAGAGGAGCGGGAAGGTGAGGTCAAACTCCTCGGTGAGGCGCAGGAGCCAGGGGTGGAGATCCTCGGGGTAGTCTCTCCAGATCTCCTTCATGTTGGAGTACAGGAGCTTGCCCTCCTGCCGGCATCACAGACAGAGAAGGTTTGAAGGCTCTCGAAAAGAATATTATCATAAGGAAATGGACGTCATTGTTTCTTTGTCCTTGTCTGTCTCTGTCTGACTCTGTTTCTGTGTGCATATTCATGTCTGTCTCTATCTGTATCTCTTACTTTCATCAGACTCTCGTGAACGGTAATGGTTCAGACTTCCACCCCTCCCTACCTCTCTTTCTTTTTATATCCCTCTCTCTCTCTCTGTCTATCCAAACTCCCTCATTGCATCTCTCTTTCTCTCTCTCTCTCACTTTCTTACTCATTCTCTGTCCTTGTCTGTCTGTCTGTCTACCTGTCGGTCTGTCTGTCTGTCTGTCTGTCTGTCTGTCTGTTTGTCTGTCTGTCTGTCTGTCTCTCTCTCTCCCTCACTCCTTCCCTCTCTCCCTCCCTCCCTCTCTCTCACCTTTATCGGACCCTCATGAACTGTAACGATGCAGGCCATGACATCCACAATCCACTGCGGAACGATCACGACGTGGGACCGCAAGAACGGAGTGTTGAAGAACTGGAGCGAGCCGAGGTCGTGTAGGAACTGGACTGCTTGTACAAGCTGGAAACAGGACACGGGGAAAAGGATGAGCAATAATACCAAATCTTAACAACATATATAAGGTTCATGTTGTACAAGCTGGAACCCGGACACGGGGAAAAGGATGAGCAATAATACCAAATCTTAACAACATATATTTTTGTAAGGTTTTGTAAGACTTAATTGAAAAAATACACAATCAACCTTCAAAATGTGATAGAAACTTGAATAAAATTATGTTTGTGTTATAACTTAGGAATAAAATTATTATTGAGAAGACTTCTTGCTGCAAATGATCTCATAGAGAACTTAAATCTCACAACAAAAAGATATCAAAATTAATTGCTGATTCCATCTGGTACACTGGCAAATCCGTCCACCCCACAAACTGAACATTCTCGCAACATTATCTATTGCTATTTTTTGCAATTGTTTATCTTTGGAAATTCTAAAGTTTTGTCTCACTATAATCTCAACTATAACCCTTTTTATTATCTCTTCCATTATCGCTGCCATTATGTCTTCTATCATCTCTGCCATAGTCTCAATTATAACCCATATTATTATCTCTGCTATTATCTCTGCCATTGTGTCAATTATAACCCGTATTATTATCTCTTCTATTATCTCTGTCCTTATCTCTTCTATTATCTCTGTCATAATCTCAACTATAATCCATATTATTATCTCTGCTATTATCTCTGCCATTGTGTGAATTATAACCCGTATTATTATCTCTTCCATTATCTCTGTCATTATCCTTCTATTATCTCTGCCATAATCTCAATTATAACCCATATTATTATCTTTTTCATTGTCTCTATCATTGTCTCACCTCAGTGCTCTCAAAAATGCCTGCACTGGCAGCTTCTTCTTTTATTTTCTTCCAGGGAAGCAAAGATTCTTCTTTACGCAGCCTGCAAAAAAGAGATAAGAGGGAATTTAAAACAGATATGAAAAGATAAACTGAACGATACATTTTTGCTCTGGAATGTTATGCTATGCCTACAGAATTATTTCAATAAAAATTTGGGATTATAATTTTTTTATGATAAATGAAATTCAGCAAATTGTCTTGGAAAATTAAACAAACATCGGTTTGGATATGACAGAAACAAAATATGAAAGCAGATCTAAGAAATAAAGATATAGATAGAGACAGAGAGTAAGAAAGGGATAGAGTGATGAGAGAGACAAAAGAAAGAGAGAAGAGAGAGACAGCACACAAAAAAGGTGAGAGAGAGGGGATGAGAGAGAGAGAGAGAGAGAGAGAGAAGAGAGAGACAGCACACAAAAAAGGTGAGAGAGAGGGGATGAGAGAGAGAGAGAAGGCTTAAGACAAGAAAGAAAATGAAAAAAGGAAAAGAGAGAGAGAGAGAAAGAATGGGAGAGAGTGAGAGTAATAGAGAAAGAAAGATAGAGAGTAAGGGAGAGACACAGAGAGCGATAGGACAGAAAGGGTGAGAGAGTTATTGAGAAGGATAAAGAGAGGGGGAGGAAAGAAAAAACAGAGGAAGCAAAAGCGAAAGCGAGATAGAGAGAGAAGGACGAATACTGAACAAGAAGCTGAAGACCATAAGTAGGTCAAGTTAGTGAAAGCGACCTACCTGTCCAGGTGCTTCTCCAAGCTAAGCCACCGGAGACCTTGGAAGAGGGGGTACATGAACTGTGCCAGGGCAGACTCAACGAGTTGGTGTTTAAGTCCGTCAATACCCTGAGGATGGGTGGAAACATCTTCAATTAAGTGCAAAATTAAATTTTAACAATTTCGAAGCTTATTACCAATGCTTTCATACTATATTTTATCTTATCTGCTTCCAGGTCCTTCGTGGTAATATGAGATAGACGCTTTCTGCCAGGACAGCCACTTGACGCGTTACCTTTGACCAGGTTGCATGTTTCAGATACTGCGTCGATTCCGTGTCCTGCTCTACCAATTTACTAGTGTTTGATATATTAAATTCTAAATGTAGAGTTCCATCAAATTTTTACCATTCCTTAGCCAGTTACATGTTTAAAAAATCCTGTTTTTTTATTTGGATTACTGACGGTCAATGTCTGTAGCTCCAGTTTTCTATTTTTTCTTTTTTTTTTTTTTTTAAATGCGCCGAGTTTTTATAGCCATTATCATAATATATACTTGTCATGTGATCATAAATTAATTGATCTGGGTTAACCCTCTCGCAAAGCTGATAGCCAACAGGATAACACTATTTCATAATATTCCGAAACTTTGTATATCTTCCTACTCACAAAACCACACAGTTTCTCACGTATGTAACATGCAATGATAGTTTATTATGATGTGACTTGTGCAAAATAAAACTCTTTATGTGTGTAAATTGGACCTAAGTTATTACTTTTTTATCTTTTATTTACATAAACGAAAGCTTAAAAAAATTCATGATTTTTTACTATGGAAAGAAAAAAACAAGCCTAAATAAGTGTGTTTGGAGTGAAAAATTAACATTTGAATATTGCATCCATAAGGAGTAATAGTATTTTTATTTAGCGTGTCCTGAAAAGGTTAATTAGCTGTTGTTATTTAAAGATTTCATTGTAAAATAATATAATTTTATCCCAACACTCATAGGCTTAATACGACAAAACTAACCTCCCCAGAGTAAGAGCTGACAAAATGGAAGCTGACAATCTGTGGAAACCTCCGCTTCAGTTCTTCCATGGGCAGCTTGCCTTTCTCCACCTGCAGCGACACGAGGGGAGAAGGAATCACATGTGGCACTAATCATAACAAATGGACTTCACAATGTAGTTTGTCTAACGTGTGAGGTAAGTAGACGTGAGGTGTAGATAAATAGAACGTGAGATAGGTTGAAGGAAAAAAAGATTGAGAGAGAGAGAGGGAGAGAGAGAGAGAGAGAGAGAGAGAGAGAGAGAGAGAGAGAGAGAGAGAGACAGACAGACAGAGAGACAGACATAGAGATGGATATTTAGAGACAGAGAGAGAGAGACATACAGACTAACAGACTGAGGGAGACAGAGATAGACAGAGAGACAGACAGATACAAAGACAGACAGACAGACAGAGATAGAGAGAGACAGAGAGAGAAACACAGACAAACAGACATAAAAAGAGACAGTTAAAGTGAGAGAAAGAGAGAAAGAGACAGGGAGGCTGAGGTATAGAGAGACAGACAGACAGAGAAACAGAGAGAGAGAGAGAGAGAGAGTGAGTGAGAGAGACAGACAGAAAGATATAGAGAGGAAAGAGAAGAGAAGAAGTGAAGGACAAACGCACCTTATCACAGTGTGTTCCGACCACCAGGATCGGAGCTTTCGGAGCATGGCACGCCACCGAGCTGAGCCAGAAGTCGAGGCCCGCGTGCTCGAACCCAAGTCGAATGTTCCACAGCAGGAGGTACACCGCCCGGTTTGACAAGAAAAACTGGGGAAACAATCAGTGCAAAAACGTATACTCATTGGCGCGTCAAGATATTACATCGATATAAAACAGTCAGTACAAAAATCTTTGCTTATTGGCGCATCTAGATATTACATCGATATAAAATTTTTGTCAAATCAGTGCACTGCTTGGGTTGATAAGAAGAAGTGGAAAAAATTTTATTCATGAATTGATGAAATCTTACGAAATTATAATATGGAATAAGTACTGTTTCTCTCAAAACTTTTCCCCCCAATTCGTTTATGTTTATAACATATATTTTTACTCAGCCCCTAGCTAAAAGGCTGTACTTAATGATTAATGAATTTATACAATAAACAATGTTTTGTGTGTGTGTTTTGTTTTTAGGGTGAAAAGAGAAGAAAAGACATACAATAAACAATGTTCTTTGTGCTGTATTTTAGTACAAGAAGAGAAATGGCTTACAAAGGCCAGAATTAACATGGGAAGAAATAAAGTTGGATCTTTGCCTTGGTTTTTAACAAAAGTTTCTTTCTCACTTTTGTTGTTTCACATCCAGCGTCAGGACTATATATACTATAATCAGCATGGGACACAAGACTAACGTCTGACAAATTTACGTGCTGCCGAACAGAGACAGTGCAAAAATACCTGGACTCCAGTGTAAACGCGTAACATTATACTGACACCGCACAAACCAGTAAAGTAAGAAATCGGACAAACAAACAGAGAGACAGAGATACGAAGACAGACAGACAGACAGACAGAGATAGAGAGACAGACATAAAAAGAGACAGTTAAAGTGAAACAAAGAGAGAAAGAGTCAGGGAGGCAGAGAGATAGAGAGACGGACAGACAGAGAAACAGAGAGAGAGAGAGTGACAGACAGACAGAGAGACAGATGGAAAGATATCGAGAGGAAAGAGAAGAGAAGAAGTGAAGGACAAATGCACCTTATCACAGTGTGTTCCGACCACCAGGATCGGAGCTTTCGGAGCATGACACGCCACTGAGCTCAGCCAGAAGTCGAGGCCCGCGTGCTCGAACCCAAGTCGAATGTTCCACAGCAGGAGGTACACCGCCCGGTTTGACAAGAAAAACTGGGGAAACAGTCGGTGCAAAAACGTTTGCTCATTGGCGCATCTAGATATTACATCGATATAAAACAGTCAGTGCAAAAATGTTTGCTTATTGGCGCATCTAGATATTACATTGATATAAAATTTTTCTCAAGTTAGTGCACTGCTTGGGTTGATAAGAAGAGCTGGAAAAAAAAAGATTGAACGAAGATGAATCATGAAATCTTACAAAATTCTAATATGGAATAAGTTATGTTTCTCTCAAAAATTTTCCACGCAATTCGTTTATGTTTATAACACACATTTTCACTCAGCCCTTCACTAAAAATCTGTACTTAATGATTAATGAATTTATACAATAAACGATGTTTTGTGTGTGTTTTGTTTTTAGGGTGAAAAGAGAAGAGTTGTTTTAAGATCAAGATGAGAAAGGACATACAATAAACAATGTTCTTTGTGATGTATTTTAGTACAAGAAGAGAATTGGCTTACAAAGGCCAGAAATAACATTTGGACCTTTGCCTTGGTTTTTAACAAAAGTCCTTGTGTTTGTTTGTTTCTTTCTTACTTTTGTTATTTGACATCCAGCGTCAGTACTATATAGACTATAATCAGGACGGGACACAAGACTAACGTCTGACAAATTTATGTGCTGCCAAACAGAGACAGTGCAAAAATACCTGGACTCCAGTGTAAACGTGTAACATTATACTGACACCGTAAAAACCCGTAAAGTAAGAAATTGGACAAACAAAACAGCCTTTTTGAGCTATGATAATAATAATAATAATAATAATAATAATAATAAATGGTATTTATATAGCGCCCAACCCCAAATTATCAGGCTCTGGGCGCTATGATTTAACAGGTGTGACAGGTGACTGAAGAGTTTCCCACACCTGGTGGGTGTTGTAGTACACAGTCTGGCCAGCAAAGTCCCACACGCTGAAGTGCAGTGGCTGATCGCTGTCGTCGCTGTCAGAGCTAAAGCCCATCTTCTGCAGGCTGGCCGCGTTGAGTTTCCACTCCGTGATGTCGATACCGTCTGTGATGTTCTCCCCGTAGTCGTGGTAGAAGTTATGGTTCTTGTTCGTCAAGGCACGGACCAGACTGAAGGGAAGTAATAGCAACAGAAATGTTACGAAAATTATTTTCTTTAAGTTGAATGATGTTGAGTCAGTTCATAAGGGGTTTGGTTTTGAAATAGTCTTATACAATATACAGTAGAGAGCTGGTGAATGTAAAGGAAAGAAAATCCATTAATCCTAACATGTTAGACAATACATCATTTGAGTTTTCTTGTAGATGGAATTAAGTAAACCTGAATACACAAACTTACATTTTATATTTCTTTTTAAATAGACATGGTGAAAGATAATATCTAATTTAAGCTAAACACGATCTGGTTATTTTAGAAAAAGAAACAAATACAAAACAAAAAGAATCACATAAGAAAGGGAGACAGTAAAGAGAGGCAAATTGTTTTGCTAAAAACTTATAGCCTGAGGTTCAGAGTTGAGATAAAGAGAACTGAAAAAAAAATTTAGTGAAGTATAATTCTATGAAAAACAAAATGGAAAAAAAACAATGTATATTTAGAAATTAGAGCTCATAAAAATAAAGTAAAAGCTATATCGCTACATCCAAATTGTTTAACCCATTTCCTTAGCCACACAGCTTGTCTTGCTAGCTCTTTCAAGTGAAAAAGCAAAAAACATGTACATATAATTTATATAATTATACCATATCATTAAAGTAAAGTAAGTAAACTTGTTGCTTTAACATTTAAACAGCTATTTCAACAAAGCAATATTCACCCCCATACCAGTTGGGTTAAGTATTCACTCCTCCCCATGTCAGTAGGGTTAAAAATGTGTGTATTCACCTCCCTACTGGTTGGGTCGGTGTCAGTTTAATGTGACCAGCTGAGACAGGAGTCATGGTATCCCTGCCCTGTCTCTTGTGTGGCAGGACATACATTTGTCAGACGTCCGTCTTGGGGTCCGTCCACAATATAGCCTATATAGTGCTGCTGTTGGACGTTAAAACCAACCCAACGCGCTAACACACTAACACAGACAGACCTGGTCTTGCCCGCAGCGCTAACACACTAACACAGACAGACCTGGTCTTGCCCGCAGCGCTAACACACTAACACAGACAGACCTGGTCTTGCCCGCAGCGCTAACACACTAACACAGACAGACCTGGTCTTGCCCGCGCCCCCGAGTCCGACCATCATGAGCTTGGTTCGCTTGCAGGACACCGAGCCCTGTAGCAGGCGCCTGAGATAGCCGAACACGGCCAGGTACCCACGGCGCACAACCTCCTTAGGGGGGGTCTTCAGGTTGAAGCAGTCGCGCAGGTTGAGCTCTGTAGAGATAGGTAACAACAAGAAAAAAGTGGGTCATTAAGCAACTTTGCACAAAGTGCATACAAAGTAAGGTTGAAGCAGTCGTGCAGATTGAGCTCTGTACAGAGGTAACAACAAGAGAAAAGGGGATCGTTAAGCAACTTTGCACAAAGTTCATATAAAGTAAGGTTAAAAAAAGGTACTTTATCACTCAAACGGAAATTAAAAAACGACAGGCCAAAGAATTCAGAACAGGAGGTAAAATTATAGCACAGGAGCATATCAACGCGGAAGTTTGCAGCGTGATATATTTATATGAATATCCCCTAAGCACAGGATTATCTAGAATGATTGGATACTCAAGACTTTATCAGTCACATTAATTACTGACACAGACCCAACCAGTAGATTGAGACTCTCACCGTTCAGAGGTAGGTTTAGACTCTCACCTTTCAGAGGTAGATTTAGACTCTCACCTTTCAGAGGTAGATTTAGACTCTCACCTTTCAGAGGTAGATTTATTAGCACAGGATTATCTAGAATGATTGGATACTCAAAACTTGATCAGTCACATTAAGTACTGACACAGACCCAACCAGTAGATTGAGACTCTCAACTTTCAGAGGTAGGTTTAGACTCTCACCTTTCAGAGGTAGATTTAGACTCTCACCTTTCAGAGGTAGATTTAGACTCTCACCTTTCAGAGGTAGGTTTAGACTCTCACCTTTCAGAGGTAGATTTAGACTCTCACCTTTCAGAGGTAGATTTAGACTCTCACCTTTCAGAGGTAGATTTAGACTCTCACCTTTCAGAGGTAGATTTAGACTCTCACCTTTCAGAGGTAAGTTGGCCAGCTCGGGGCTGACGGACTCAAGGCACGGGTTGTTGCTCAGATTCAGATGCTCCAGATTAACGAGTGATTTCACTTCGTCCCCCAGGTTTTTGAATGCATGATACGACAGATCCAGCCTCTCAATTTGTGCCAGGTTGTACAGAACGGGCGGAAAGTTTTCATTGTCTGTGGTTAATATGAACAGTCAGGAAATTTATTTAAACAAGGTAAGAAAAGATAAGGTAAGGTATTTGAATGTATAACTTACTGTTCTATCCTTGGGAGACGATTTGTTTTAGCTTTTTAAATATTTAAATTTGCATATCAAATGTTTTTACTATTAAAATGGTTTCATGACTAAATAGCAGATCTTCTCAAATAAATACTTTTGTAACCACAGACTGGTTTAGGATCGTTTGGAAACATATGGCACGCCAACCCTGAATCGGGAGGTCACAATGACCTATGACCAATTTATTTTGTGCAAAAAATCTGTGTTATCTATGAAGAAGCTACAAAATTTTTAAAAACTGATGTGTTCAACATGACGTTTTTCCATTTAGAAACGAAACAAATTAACCAGTTTTTCATGACACCATAAGGATCTCTTTCTCAAGTCGCACACGCATAATTATGATAATTATGTGTCCAAAACTTTTGTTTACTTCAATTTAGAATTCACCTTGGTTAAATCAGAATATTGCTAAATTCAAAGAACTATTGCCTCCCCTTCAAGACCGTGTGCGTACACACCAAGTCTAGG
Organism: Elysia chlorotica; assembly: GCA_003991915.1. Lineage (NCBI taxonomy): Eukaryota > Metazoa > Mollusca > Gastropoda > Plakobranchidae > Elysia > Elysia chlorotica. The sequence goes on from RQTK01001281.1 coordinate 39,459, forward strand.
CGCTCACCCATCTTGCCTATCCGAGGATATTTGTCAAAAAGTGCGACGTTGAACGCTCCAATCTTAGCGGAGTTTGTCGTCTGCTCTCCCAGGTTTTCCACAGTTTCAACCATTTTCTGTAGCTCCTAGGGAGGGTAAAAATATCGCATATTGTCAGGTGAACAAGAATGTAGAATACATAAAACGTTTTAAAGTTTCATAGTTAATAATTATAATTGGGAATTTATGCAGATTTTAGGGTATAAACATTGTTTTGAAAAAGTGTACAACTTTCATAGGCACTTTAAGTGTTAACCTTTTCACATTGCATGACCAAAGGCTCTTTACTTGTGTGCCCACTATTTTGGGGACTTTCATTATCATTATCATCATTACTATTATTATTATTATTATTATTATTATTATTATAATTGTTATTATTACTATTAATATTACTTATATATTATTATTATTATCATTATCAGCAGTAGTGGTAGATATGCTATTAATATAATTTAAAAAAACTTTCTGTCACCGATGTTTACTGTCATTTCTATGCAAACAACAGTCTATTTGTATTCAGTTTATGTATCAGGTTCTTGTCTTCAAAAAAAAGAATAAGAAAAAAGAGAAAACAGATCTCATCTAACCTTGTCAGAGATGCGCCTGAAAACGGCATATTTGTCGAGGAAACTTTTCACACTCTGCAGGGAGAAAGTCGTTCCGCAGGGAAAACTCGGCAGGCCAGCGATGTCTAGCATCGTCAGGGGGAGGTCACTCAGTTTGGCCGGGATGGCTGGGATGAGGTTCTGCCGGACGCTCAGCTTAACAAGGGAGGTAAGTCTGCATAGCGGGACCAGGTCTACAGTGCCGATGTTGTCTGCGTAAAGCTCGGTGAGTGAGGTCAGGCTGCTCACTACGGGCGGAAGGACGTCAAGCGGGTTGTTGGAGATGCTCAGAATCTGAAAGACAGGATTAACTTTATTGACCCAGACATTGTTGGAGATGCTCAGAATCTGTAAGACAGGATTAACTTTATTGACCCAGACATTGTTGGAGATGCTCAGAATCTGAAAGACAGGATTAACTTTATTGACCCAGACATTGTTGGAGATGCTCAGAATCTGAAAGACAGGATTAACTTTATTGACCCAGACATTGTTGGAGATGCTCAGAATCTGAAAGACAGGATTAACTTTATTGACCCAGACATTGTTGGAGATGTTCAGAATTTGTAAGATAGGATACAGGATTAACTTTATTGACCCAGACGTTGTTGTGACAGATACAAATTTAAATTCAATGAGACATGGCAAGAACGATTCTCAGAGAAAACACAACAAAAAAATATAAAGTGATTTTCATAACAGAAAACGAATTTTACTCTATTTATAAATAAAAACAGAATATAAAACCATGAGGATGTACGGAAGCCAAATATATACCAAGAGAACTTTCCATATGAAATCCAGGGGGGAGAGAACACAAAATATTTTACTTTCTAAACTTAAAACTTTGCAGGCCATAGCGGATCTCTGTGGAGAAACTCCACAAAGAAGAGCTTAAAACTTTCATTTTATTTTATTTTTTTCTAGAATTTTTATTTAAGGTGTTACAATTTACAAGGCACCCAAAGGATTAGTGCATACTTTGAGGGCAGACAACTGCTTCATGTCATCGGGAAGGGAGGTAAGTCTGTTTGCCTTCACATGGATCTCCTCTAGACAAGTGTTCTTCTGGAACGCTGGGAGCTCTGCGGACATAAACAGGTCGGGGAAAATTAGGTCATTCCAGAGATATACAATGGGTAAATTATAACTTTTTAAACTTCACATACATTCAAACTCAAGGATCAAACAAGAGGGACAAAAAAATATCAAATAGTAAAATATTATATAATAAAATGGTGAATTTATTTTTTGGAAACCTTGAAATGTATAAATGTTATACAATCTTTTGCTGTACGTATAATGTAAATAGAAAGAAAAGTTTGCCAGACTGCCCGGTTCACAATACTATTCAGCCCCACAGGACAAGTATGTCTGACACGTCGACATTGAGATGAAGCCATAGACTCAATAGAAGGAAGTACAATCAGCCTTTAACAGTAAAAAATTAGCACAAAACTTGTTGGCATAGAACAGCTTGAATCTATTCAGGCAATACAGATACCAAACTACAACAAATGTTGTACAGGAATCTTTAAAATACCATCAATTTTGCACAGATCTAACCCTCTTACCACCATCAATACTGTACAAATCTAACCCCTGTACCAGTGATTTTGCAGCCGTCGAGAACCAAACCCTCATACCACCATCAATACTGTACAAATCTAACCCCCATACCACCATCAATACTGTACAAATCTAACCCCCATACCACCATCAATACTGTACAAATCTAACCCCCATACCAGCATCAATACTGTACAAATCTAACCCCCGTACCAGTGATTTTGCAGCCGTCGAGAACCAGCTGGGTCAGGTTGGTGAAGTGAGAGAAGAAATCCTGCGGGAGAGTCGACAGGGGGTTGTTCTCCAGATGAAGGATGTAGATGTTTCCAGCCAGGTTCTGGTCAGCAGAACAAAACAAAACAAAACAAAACAAATTATTCCACGCTTCATTATTTACCATGGTCAACTGGTTTTTCCGTGTGTTCCCACCATAGATAAGAATGTTGTGTTTGATGTAAAGATATATATATATATTATATATATATATATATATATCCCCTATTGAGATCCTGATGAGACTGTCTTTGTCCCCCTCAGGTTGGATCGGTGTTGGAAACCGGATGAAACAAGTGCTGGTTATCCTTTGTGTTTGTGTGGCAGCATCTAAAATTGTCAGATTTTAGGCTTGAGACCTTTCAATGGGAGAGTGAAGTTGATGAAGTTGAACGTCACATATTAAAATCCAACCAGCAGGAAACATACATTAATATGGGATCCACTGAACTTGTTTAATGGTAAACTCTAGCTTTATAACTTCTAACCATAAATATAAATTCCCCTTTCTTATACTTAACTTCACTGTTTGAATAAAAAAAAACACTTTTAGGCCATAACCTAGAAGTTATCTTAACATTTCACATTGCACACTTTTAGACCTATTCCTGGTGTGCGCAATATTTCGGGGAATTTTCAAAAATTTATAAAGGTAAAAACTTTGATTTTCATTATTTTGAAATGGAGGGAGTACAGATCAATACAAAAAGGAGCTAGCACAAGAGCATATCAATGCCTACAGCATGATTGTGTGCTGTGTGATTGGAAAACGTCAATCCAATTCCATTGAATACTTATTGCTTCAATGACTCACCTGGAAGGACTCAATGGTTATTTCCTGAATATCGGCAGATGGAGAATCTGCCAGCCGATGGGCCTGACACATCAAGGTCAACGGAGGTCGCGCACTGAACTGCTGCTTGAAGGTCACATCTCCTGACTTGGTGGCCTCGTCAACGACCGTTTGAACGATCTCACATTGGTCTGGGCCCAAGCTCTGTCAGAAAAAAAGAAAAATGTTGACTTGGTATTTTAAACATTTTTTTTTTTGCTATCTTGTGCACCGAGATATTGAACAAAAACTAGAGAGAGAACAAATAACAAGCAAACCCCCACCCAAAAAAATAGAATTCAGTGAAAAGTTATAAAGTATGTGAGGATTAATTAATTATTCATGTTTTACATAATAACATTAACAATTTTTGTCTTTTACCCCAAAAATGATTTACAAAGATGTATTATTATGGTGCATAAAAGAATTGATTGTTACAACACGCACCTATACTGCTACAGGCTAGTGACAAGTAATCTCTGATCAGTTTTTTAGTCCCCTAAGTCTCTTTAGGAAATCTATGAGGAGAAATATGCACCAACTGAAATTTGAACCAAAAACCTCTTGGTCTTCAGTCTAGAACTGTTGGCGCTATGAAACCAAGCACCATCTTTCTATGTTTTGAGCTATTCTCTTCGTTCATCGTGCGCTGACCAGTCCAAGGGGATTATTCTTAGAAGGCATTTTTAACATTAAATTATTGTGATAAAAATCGTGGAGAGAGTATTGAGTAGTTTTATTTAAAGCGAGGCCTTTCCCTTGTGGCAGCAGCCTAAACAGCAGTGGAAAGAGAAAGTGGAGTACTCCCATTGAGATTGCTTCATGCAGCAGTGGGCTCAGCTAGGACTGAGTGAGTGGGTAGGTTTGTGGGTACGTGGGTGAGTGAGTGAGTGAGTTATTCCACGCTACATGACTTACCATGGTCAGCTGGTTTACCCGTGTGTCCCCACCATGGCTGAGAATGTTGTGCGTGATGTAAAAATAGAAAATTCTCCGCAGAGCCAGTTCCAATGACGAATGCTGGGCAAAAGGAAAAACAAACATTTTATTACGTATAGCATAAATTGCTTCAAAGTTCATAAAGAAAGGGTTGTTGTTTTAAAATATATTATAAAACCAGCAACGGATCTTTATATAGAATCTGCTGTATGGCACAAAAAGAAAGAATTATGTGTGGGTTAAAAAAGGTTGCACATCTTTCTTTTTATGAAAGGTTTCTTATTTAATTATGGAAAGGTGAGTTCAAATCTATTATAAATTTATGTATATATATTTAGATCTTCACCTAAAAAAAACAAAAACAAGGCATTTTGGGGGGAAACAAAGATAATTATATAGATAACGCTATAGTTAAATAAAGGTTTACAAAGTTGAGCTGTAATTACTGTTGAACTTCAATCAAAAAAGGAAATTAAATAGAAACCAATTTCAAAGAGATTGTAGTTTACATGTGAGAAATTTGAAAACTATAACAACTTGAGAAAAAGAAACGAATGTACCTTCTCTGCAGGCAAGTCATCTGTCCCAGGACAAAGGTTGGACATCGCTAGAGGCAGCACTTTCTGAAAGGAGTAAATAAAACAACGTAGGTCTTACAGTGCATAACACGCATGTTTATACGGCCCGAAAGGCGGCGACTTAGTTCGCCTACAGTTGTTGTTTTGTTTTTTTTTAATTTAAGAACATTTTTTAAGACTATTAAATATCATATGTTTTATTGCCCACATTGAGTTAAAGAGAAAAGCTTGACATAATGATGTTTTTATTAAACTTTTATTACAACTATCAACCTCTGACATGTTTGTGAACTTTTATATAAGCAACAGACAAATTGCCCTATCATTTTAAAATACTATCTCTATTTCTAGAAATGATGGAGCTATAAATCATGAAACCTCTAAAAGTGCATTTAATGTTTTTTAACAAACTTTAAATAACTGATCCAATCCACACAAAAAAGGATCGCACAAGCAGAAAGAGGCAAATGGGGCTAACCTTCTGGTATGAGAGTGCAGCGTAGAAAGAGGCAAATGGAGCTAACCTTCTGGTATGAGAGTGCAGCATAGATCACAGGTAGGACCGACCATGCCGAGAGACTGCCCACTTGCTTCTGGTCAATCGGAAGACCTCCGTGGTTCACAAAGTGGAAATCCGACACTGCCGGGTCAAATACGGAGAAAAATCGGTTCACAACAGTTACAGTACTGTTGTGTACTATACTATTTATTGTATGGTGTGCGTTCAAATCCTGCGCAGTGCAAATCCAACATGAGGTAAAACAAATTGGAGACAATCAACCATATAATGCCTCACAGCCCTATAAAAAAAACTTGATGGAGGAAATGATGCAGTTTGTTATGCCCATGACAAGAAAATATCTTGGATTGACAGGCTAAATGTGGAGGTGTAGCCATAAGGCACTGCTAATACAGCATCAAGACATGCTGTACTGCATTGAATCTCAGATAGTTTCTGTGCCTCCGTATTACATGGATCTATACTATTTATTACAAATCCTGCGCAGATCAAATCCAACATGAGGTAAAACAAATTGGAAATACTCTATGCAAAGCTTGCTCCCCACAATAGTCTCAATTCAACATCTACATAATTATCATTATCAGGTACAGAGCTTGCGTCTCGGAGTGCTAGGCAGTCAGGTTAATTTATATGGTTAATTATGTCCCCTACTGGTTGGCTCGGTATGAGTAAAACATGTCCAGCTCAGATAGATGTCTTGGTATATGATAGTGATTTTCTTTACTATGCACTTTTACTAGTTTTTACTGCGACCATTGAAATCAATCATCACCTTAAAAAAAGGTAGGCTACATTGTAATTTTTTTAAATTTTATCACATGTTTGAATTTACTAGTTTTAATTACCTTGCCCAGGGCATATGCAGTGTAGTCTTTGGTTTGACACAGACAAAATATCCGCCAGACAAGGAAACCTTGAGGAAATAAAGGTATATATATACTAATATTCTGAATTACAATCCGTATAGGATCACAACATTTCACATTTATTTCGCTACAATATGCAATAAGACCTATATTGCTAGAATAATTATGTCAGTCCTGTCTCTGTGTGACGGTATACAAAATTGTCAGATTGGAACAGTACATGAAATTGTCTAGGAATACAGCAAGGGGGATAACATAATGTCAAATCCCTGAATACCAAGAATGCACTTTTGTTAGGTTGAACTGCTCGAAGCTTCTTACTGCAAGGTTGAGATGTTCATTTGTGCTGGCAAAAAGCAGAACAGGGGGGACAAATCGTGCAACGAGATTTCGTCCCCTCCTTTGTTGAGAATGTCGCCAACCTCTCGGATCATCTGCCGAACTCGGAAGTCGATGTCTGAAAAAAGAGTACGCAACAAATTTCATTAAATGTTAGACCTGGAGAATGTAAAGCAAATACAGGCCAAGGAGAAAGAGAAAGAGAAAGGTAGAGAGAGATAGAGGAGAGAAGAGAAAGAGAAAGGTAGAGAGAGATAGGGAGAGAGAAAGGGATAGAAAGAGATAAAGAGAGAGAGAGAGGGAGAGAAAGAGATAAAGAGAGAGAGATAGGGAGAGAGAAAGAAAGAGAGGTAGATAGACAGAGGGATAGAAAGAGAGAGAGAGAGAGAGAGAGAGACATAGGGGGAGACACACACACACACCCACACACAGACACAGAAAGAGAGAAGAGAGGCAGTCAGAGGTAGATAGATAAGAAGAGAGCAGACAAGACAAATTCATTTTTGAATGTAAATACAACCAGGACAAGTGATGTTGCTAGGATATACATCAACACCAAGTTAAATTATTACATTTCTACAAAGGATTTTTAGAATTCATTATTTTGTTAATGTTGACAAAATAGTGTATCCGAGTCTTCGTGTATTATCAAAATGCTGACCTTAAAGAGGGACACCTTTTACTGAATCAATGCCAGAGTTTCTATGAGTCAGCATGTAATTTTGTCAGAATTAAATCATGCAGTCTGTCACAGTGTAGGACCAATTTTTTGAAACCTAGGAGACGTTAAGCTAGAAGAGCAGTAGCAAAGACTTACGTGTACAAGTTAAGCTAGAACAGCTCTTCCCAGCCAGATGAGTGTTAGCTAAGACCTACTAGTAGAAGTTAAGCTACAAGAGCTCTTACAAGATGAGCAATAGCTAAGACCTACTTGTAGAAGTTAAGCTACAAGAGCTCTTACAAGATGAGCAATAGCTAAGACCTACATGTAGAAGTTAAGCTACAAGAGCTCTTACAAGATGAGCAATAGCTAAGACTTACGTGTAGAAGTTAAGCTACAAGAGCTCTTACAAGATGAGCAATAGCTAAGACCTACATGTAGAAGTTAAGCTACAAGAGCTCTTACAAGATGAGCAATAGCTAAGACCTACGTGTAGAAGTTAAGCTACAAGAGCTCTTACAAGAAGAGCAATAGCTAAGACCTACATGTAGAAGTTAAGCTACAAGAGCTCTTACAAGATGAGCAATAGCTAAGACCTACATGTAGAAGTTAAGCTACAAGAGCTCTTACAAGATGAGCAATAGCTAAGACTTACGTGTAGAAGTTAAGCTACAAGAGCTCTTACAAGATGAGCAATAGCTAAGACCTACGTGTAGAAGTTAAGCTACAAGAGCTCTTACAAGATGAGCAATAGCTAAGACTTACGTGTTGAAGTTAAGCTACAAGAGCTCTTACAAGATGAGCAATAGCTAAGACTTACGTGTTGAAGTCATGGTGTTTTGGAAGCAAGACCTGGATTCGTCAGATCTCAGAGGAGCCACGCCCAATGCTTTCTGCACGCGCAACAATTCCGCGTTGCTGATTCCGCCCGTCTGAACCTGGTGGATTGAACATTTGAAGAAGAGAAGAAAAAAAAACAATGATGAAAAAAATCATTGAATTTGGCTCAAATGGGGGGGCGGTTTGCATTATTTCTAAATTTTCAGTTTTCTTCTTTTAACTGTTATGAGAAAGGCTCTTAGAGTAATTATATAACACGTTTGTGAGTGAATAAAACGTTATGAGAAAGAGAGGGTGCTGAAACTAAAAAACTATATGCCTAAACAATAAAAATACTAAAAGCGTAAAGGACTTAAAACTTATAGACTAAGGGACTAAAAGACTAAACTAATACATCACTAGATGACCTACTTTAGAGAAACTTTCAAATGGTACCGGCTCGCTATTTTCTTCCTGCAAGTACGTCAACCAGTCAAATTTCTTTCTATAACCTGTGCAAAAAAAAACACACAAAATTAAAGGTATGCAGAGCTACCAGACATTCAAATTTCTTTTTATAACGTGTGCAACATAACACAATAATCTTTCTATGACCCCTGCAAAACAATTAAAAAAATGTATTGGTTACAGGCTTAACAGCCATTTAAATTTCTTTTCATACCCTGCACAAAATAACACAGAACGTTGAACACAAAAAAGACATAAGAAAATTGACTGACTTTCTTTTTAGCATTCTTAATTCTGGAATCAGTAGCATGAATTTCAACGGCTAAAGAGCTGATTTTATATAACGAGAAGAAAGTTTCTTAGTTTATTGAAACTTCGAAGTTGAAATAAAATCTGTACACCAATCTTGAATTAAGAACGGGCATGAGAGCTCCACCAACCCTTCACTCCAATAAAGGCAAGCTTTACTTCAGGCATAATCTATTCACAAAAAAATAACAACGGAAGAAAAATGCATTATTTACCATACGGTTGTTGAAGCGCTGAATTTTGTCTGGATGTCTTCCCCAACTGCTCTCCTCTCTCCGCCATGTATCCTGTCACAGAAATAGAAGCAGATGATAACATGTCTTGGGTGGAGATGCTAAAAATAGCATGGGCGGCAAAAATACATAACACCCAGGTATTAGGAGAAGCAGGAAAAACAAGATCATTGATTATTAGAATGAGAAAGAAGCAGGCAGCCTTCATTGGTCACATAGTGATAAGGTAAGGCTCAGAAAATCTTATAACTACAAATACAAGTAATTAAACGCTAGGTCATGTAGAGGAAGGCAGCTACAAGAAATAATAGAGTCTGCCTGCATGGATGAACACGGCAAATATAATAATAATAATAATAATAATAATAATAATAATAATAATAATAATAATAATAATAATAATAATAATAATATAATAATAATAATAATAATAATAATAATAATAATAATAATAAATAGACAATGTTCATTGCTACTTCTAATGCAACTATTATTATAACTACTACTACTTCTATTGCTACTGCGACTATTACTACTACTGCTGCTGCTGCTGCTGCTGCTGCTGCTGCTGCTACTACTACTACTACTACTACTACTATTATAACTACTACTTTTACTACTGCTACTGCTGCTACTACTGTTATAAGTACTACTACTCATACTATAACTGCTACTATACATAATTTTAATAATAAAACAGAAAACCTTACCCAAGGGATGTAAGTCTGGATCAGAGAATTTGGTCCGGTAGTCGTACTTTTTCGTCCACCCATCAAAGTGAATCAAAACTTCGTCTTTCTCAAAATCCACCTCCTCTGCAGGAGAAAAAAAAACAACAACACATGAGTAGAACTATGCATTGGAATAATGGGGAAGAAAAGGTTTATTAGTATATAAAATGACTATAATTGAAATTACTTAGTTTAAAAAAATATACTTAGTTGCGCTGATTTTTTTTAACTCTTTTTATTTGTCTATTAAAAACATACGTATGGTGGCTACACAGATGAGATGTGGATTCAGTTTGTCCCTAGCTTCGAGCCTCATCCCAACCTTAAACTTGGCAACTGGAACCTGCAGACCAAAATTCAAAAAGTCAATGACAATATATTTGGCAAATTGAGGACTCTTGTACAACAGCAGAAAATTTGGCTGACTGATAAACCACAATTTACAAAGTCTTAGATCATTTATGTGAATCTGTATTTCAACTTTGGATATTCCCTGGCATAGATTATCTCTTGATCAACTGTTGAATGCGTTAGTCTCATTAGAAGAAAGTATAATTTTTAATATTCACTGTCAGTAAGTAACATGTTGCAGATACGACAATTTTAGATAACCGAAAAAATACACTCTATGGCCCCTGCAGCGCAGATTTTTTTATAAGATTTTGAGATATAAGAAAGAAAGTAAATAAAATAATAATGGATGAAAAAAAAATGAAAAAGTTGCTACAAACTTTTACATTCAAACAAGTTTGACAAAAAAGAAGCAAACCAAAGTCTACAGGCTTGTAAATTAAAAAAAGCATCCACTCACACAAGAACATGGTGAAATAGGAATCCCATTGAATACAAGTCCAGTGCAGTGCCTTTTAAGCTAGCTTGGCCTCTTATTTTTATCATAGATACTTTAATCATGGTAAACAATTTTTAAAAATCACAGCAATATTTTTTGAGCTATGCCACTTCTGCCAAAACTCACAAAAAAATCCGAGTCTGTCACCGTGAAGACGGCCTCATTCACGTCATCCGTAAAGTTCTTCGAGGAGATGGAGAGCACATACCTGGGAGGGAAAGGCATCAGATCATAGCTAAACCTTCGCAGAAAAACTAGTTTAAATCCAAAAAATTCAACGTGTTTCAACATGAATCGCTCTTAAGACCAGTATTTAATAAATTCAACCACGCAATCAAATTCCCCTAAATGATTGCTTGTGGCTTTTGAATGTAATATTGTATTGTGTCAACATTATATGATTATTCTTCTTTTGTACATGTGATAATGGAAATGGTTAAGCGCACTGAGCATGATTGTTCGCTATATGGAAGTGCGCTATATAAATGCAATATATCATTATTATTTTATTATTTATGTATAAAAATGTAGTGGAAGTCTTGAGAGCAAGTTTCTTGTTTTTTAGGGCACATCAGCACAGTGAGGGCTACACTGTAAGTCCTAGGACAGCCGACCATATTATCCTTTCGTATCTTATAACAAAACCTGGAACATGATATGGTACAGTTCAGGCTGCAGATGACTGGAAAACACCTTGTGATAACAGGCTGAATGGAGATGTAGTAATACCATCAAAGTGATTGTGCTGCGTGTTGAAAAAAACTCATAGGTTGAAATTGCAATTTTTTTTTCAAGCTTAGTGATTTTCAACTTTAGTTGACCAAAATAAGGGCACAAAGTATTTTCAACTTCTATTTATAGAACATGGCTGACCTACTACATGACACAAAATATTTTTTTATTCTATATATAGAATGGGGATGACCTGTTCAAGGACATGGTTGCCGTGTGCATCAGGCTTTTAAACTTCTATTTATAGAACTTGGCTGACCTACTAAATGACACAAAATATTTTTAAATTCTATTTATAGAACGGGGCTGACCTGTTGAAGGGCATGGTTGCCGTGTGCACCAGTCGAGGCCCCAGGTACAGCCCAATGCTGAACGGATCCAGAGACTCGATCCGGAACGTTCCTCGCTCGCCCTGGAGCGTTGCCGAGCCCAGGTCTCCCGACAGCTTGACGCTCTCCGTCTTCCCGCCAGCGACCTTCGTCTCGATCGTCCTCGTGTTGAGGTCAAGGGTCAGGCTGTCACCGTCAGAAGAGCTGTATGGATTTGGACGATGGGTTGAAGAGGAGAAAAAAGTAAACAACGGAATGATATATCTTTGTAAATGTGAAAATGAGATCTATCTATGTAGATTGAAAGTTCGCTTATTAGGAACTTGTGTTCAGTTTGAAGCAGAAGTAGTTTTTATTGATTATCTGAAAATTAGCGACAATTTACTTATGTCAATATCTTAGAACAGTGGTAAGATGAAACAACACTGACTGGGAAAAGTCTGAGCTGTTTGTCATAAACCCACCCGGCTGGCTACACCTTGTTGAGAAAATGGAAAAATCCTCCATGTTACACAAGCATTTAATTATATGATGCCCGTGTATTCAGCTCAGAGACTAAGCCGCAGAAGTTTGACGTTCCCCAAGTGCATGATGGGAGCCCCACCTGCTCTCACTTGAAGGTTATGGCCAGGAGTTTGACGTCCCCCAAGTGCATTATGGGAGCCCCACCTGATCTCACCTGACCCAAGTGCATGATGGGAGCCCCACCTGCTCTCACTTGAAGGTTATGGCCAGGAGTTTGACGTCCCCCAAGTGCATGATGGGAGCCCCACCTGCTCTCACCTGAAGGTTATGACCAGGAGTTTAACGTTCCCCTGGATCAGCAGGATTGAGCAGACGTGGCAGCCGAAAGGATCCAGAGCCGCAGGGATCGTAAACTCCGAGGGTCCCGTCAGTTTGATCTGTGCTCCGTCCACAAACCCCTTGATGTCCGTGTTGTTTTGTAGATCCAGGGGGGAGAGAAATCTTGGCTCCACCACACGGCACATATCCTGGGAGTTTTTTTATGGAAAGAAGTTTTCAGATAAAATATGTGAGGCAACAAGGGTAAATCAGGTGAAAATTGGAGTTATAACTTATTAGAATAATAAAGAATGTGTGAAGAACAGTGAAGTGTACTTTAAGAGGTTAATAAAACAATCAATCTATGAATTCTAGATCCACAAATTTTTTTAAATCAGAAAGCAAAAAATATCAATATAGAGTAGTTGCTTATTTCAGTATAGAGGTCTCTAGCTCATAAGCTGTAACAGCCACTTGTGCCTAACATATAAATTTTAACTGAGTGGCAGTAAAAATCAGGTGGATGGAATGCTTGAATGTGATTTATGCCCTCTTTAAAACAGAAAATTATATGACAAGTATTATGATATTCTTATTTTAAGAATACATTCACAAAGTCAATCAAACCTGCATCATTTTATTAGAAGAGAGTGGAAAAATACAAACACTGTGACCTCTAGAATTAAAGTTCAAAATAACTAATTTCCAGACAAAATGTTAAACGATTATTAAATTCCTTCTCCTCCTCCTCCTCCTCCTCGTCCTCCTCCTCCTCCTCCTCCTCCTCCTCCTCCTCCTCCTCCTCCTCATTCTCCTTATTTTTCTCCCTCTTCTGCTTCTTCTCCTCCTCCTCCTCCTCCTCCTCCTCCTCCTCCTTATACTGACACCAACCCAATTCGTAAGACAAAAGCAGGCACAGAGACAGACTCACGGCAAGTAACGATGATCGGGTGGGTCCCAAACCACAGACCAGACAAGCCTCATTCGCGCCGGCTCTGAAGGAGTGACTGTTCTGGCAGCCGAGAATTTCTAGCAGGTGTCAGTGGAAAAAATTATGTCTATAAGGGGGTCGTAAAAAATTTTGTTGTTTGTTTTTTTTTTGTTTTTTTTTTTGGGGGGGGAGGGCGTGGGGTGGGGCCCAAACCAATTGCATTCTTCACTTCAAGTCACCTTGATGCTTTGCAATAAGCATTAAAAAATAAAAAAAACAGCTAGGAGCGGTAAAAAAAAAAATGACTAAAAAGTTATATCTGTGATGGAGTCATAAATTACAAGTTTTTATTTATTTTATTTTTTTTTAAATTCCAACTAACCTTAATGCTTTAAATTGTAATAAGCATCAAAATAAATTTCTAGGAGGGAACAGTAAAAAAAAATTATATCTATGAGGGGGTCATAAATATATAGCCTGAGACACTTAAAACGCAACAGGTATTTATTATATGATAAAGCAGTCACCAATTTGAACTGATGGACAAAAAAACAAATGAACAGGGGTATTTTAACATACAAAACATGAGGAATTTTAGAGTTCTTTCAGGTCTGAAGATGATGTATAAAAAAAAAAATAACCAAAACACTTGCAGCAGGCTTTAGCATGACCTTACCTGGCATGGGTTTCAGCGAGTCCGGCATCGATCTCAGCTCCTCAAACACGAGTCCTGCCTGTACCAGCTCGGACACGACCGCCAGACGGTACTTCAGGAAACTGTTCCACAAGAAATCCACCATGGTTCGGTTCTTGCTCTCATCGCCAGGCGGTGTAGGGTCCGTCACAAGATAAGCGTTGAGATTGAGAACCTTTCCTGGGTGGGGAATTGAGAGAATGGTCAAGACGGTTTTGTCGTTGATGTCACCTTCTCCTCCTCCTCCTCCTCCTCCTCCTTCTCCTCCTCTTCATCCTTCTTTTTCTTGACCTTGTTCTTTGGCTGCTCCTTCCCCTGCTTACATCATAAACATAAACTCAGCACTAAAGAGTTCCCTGCTATAGATCACAAAGATAAACTCAACATTTAAGAGTTCCCTGCTGGACATCACAAAGATAAACTCAACATTTAAGAGTTCCCTGCTGGACATCACAAAGGCAACTTCAGCAAAGAAGAGTTCCGTGCTAAAGATCACAAAGGCAACTTCAGGAATGAAGAGTTCCCTGCTATAGATCACAAAGACAACTTCAGCAAAGAAGAGTTCCCTGCTAAAGATCAAAAAGACAACTTCAGGAATGAAGAGTTCCTTGCTAGAGATCACCTGTCTGAGCCACCATCACTGCCAGGACAGAGTCGTAGATGACAAGGCCCCGTCGCCACACATGGACTGGCGAGCATATCTGAATCACCGATCGCAGAATCCGCTCTAGCAGGCTCGACGTGAAGTTGTGGTTCAGCGCAAACAGGAGACCCACGTTGAGACGACCCTTCAACTTCTCATCAGATTGGGTGAATTGAAAAACATTCTGGAGGGGTTGGAGAAAATGTAAAAACAAAAGATGACAAAAATGGTAGTGATAACAAAAAATAAAAATCATAAGAAGATACAAGACTTAAATTCGAAGTGTATTTTAATCTATTGTGCGTCAAATAAAATACACTTTTTTTTCTCCATCAGTTAAAAAAACTGTTCAAAGACTGTCAGTATAATTTGTTCCAGTTTGATTATGGATGTAGGTTTTAGTCTTTCTGTCTGTACGTCAATGTCTGTTCCGTTTGCCATTGTCAATTTGTCTGGCTGCTTGTCTGTCTGTATTTCTCTGTCTTTATATCTGTCTATCTCTCTCTTTCTCTCTCTATCTCTCTCTTGCTCTCTCTCTCTCTTTGTCTCTCTCTCTTTCTCTCTCTCTCTCTCACACACACACACACACATTTTCCATAACAATTTTCAAAAATATATACTGCCTCAGCCCATTTACACCATTCTTTAAAAAAAAAAAATTCCTCTTGATTTTCTTAAAAAGTTAAAATTAGTTTCCACACCCTGTGTTCTACATGAAAAATAAAATTAAAAATAAGTAAAAGATGAACAAACAAACAAACTTTCTTAAACTTTTCACATCACATGATTTAGGATCTATTCCTTGTAAGCCCACTATTTTAGGGAAGTTTCAAAATTGTAAAAAAGATAAAAGCTTTTATTTTTATCATTTTGAAATGGAAGGTGTGTAGATCAATACAGAGAGGTGATTGCACAAGAGCTTTTTAATGCCCACAAAATGTGTGCTGGGAAAAGGTAAACTGAAGGAAAATTAAAACTAAGCATCAACTCTCTTTTATCACCTCTTCCATTGCTGGTTTCTCTGGCACTGAGATCAACGTTGTGAAACTCTGGGCTGATCGTTTCCATAGATACGGGTAGCAGGAGATAACTCTCTCCACCTGGTTTGTGGGGATTATTGAAATTGATAAATTTAGAAATAGCGTTGACTTTTATTTACATCATTATTCATTTGACTTTCAAAAATGTTGCATTCAACATCTCAATTACATTATTTTGTACATTCGAAGAGACTGAAAAAAAAAAAAATAATAAAAACATTATATATTTGCTTCATATTTCAAAATAATACAATCTGACGTTTCTGTGCTGTTCACTCGACAACCACACATGAGTTTTCAAACCTGCGTCCAGTCCAGTTTTTTGTTCTCCGCTTGTTTCTTAAGGGCATCAATCGTCCAAACTGGCGCGGAGTCCTCTAGGACTGAGAAAGAGCCCTGATTGGTCGATCCGCCAGGACTTGGCGACAGCAGAACTGCCAAGACACTGGCTAACCATGTAGAGTTGGCCACAAACGTCTGCCCTCTATACTCCCACATGGTCAGGTTACCCTGCACACGCACACACACAGAGAAAAGAATGGCTTGTTTTTTCCATATCAAATATATCATAACCATTGTTATCACAGCACCACCATCGTCATCATCATCATCATCGTCGTCATCGTCGCCATCAAACAAAAGAAAACAGCTGCTACCAAAACTCACAATACTGGCGAGGAAATACACAGCGCCGAAATGTCTCAGCCTCTCGGTGAATGGTGTGTTTTTCTGCAGGATTTGGGCGGCTGAGTGGAGAGAGTGCACGCCTGTAGACAGAGCGGCCGGGCACTTGGTGTGGAAGTCACACGCCCAGTCGTAGATCTGTTTGGTGTAGGTCACTTTCTCCAGGATGGGCATACTCTCGGCCAGTTTCCCTAGCTCCTCCACAAACTTTGTTACATCCTGAATAGAGGATAGCCAGTACAGTGGTTTGGCGGTGAGAGGGATGAATGAAGGAAGAGAGGGAAAAAAGGAGGGAAATTGAGAGAGAGAGAGAGAGAGAGAGAGAGAGAAGGAGAGGCAGACAGAAAGTGAGAGGAAAACTTCATCCACAATCGAGAAAACAAGTTGGAGAGAACAAGAAAAATAATGGGAGACAGGATGGAGAAAAGATAAGCAAATTTAATGTATTATAAAAAAAAATATATATATATATATATTATAGAATTGCATGTCCAAAATTTTACTTCCCGAAACAAGACCAGACAACATGAGAAATAAAACGGTGTTATCACCTTCTCCTTGTCCACGTTGACTTCCAAGGACTTGATGTCGACGTCGTGCAGACTTTGCTGCAGGGCCTGAGCGTCCGAGTATCGGAGCTGCTCGCTCACAGGCATTTCTTTCACAGAGCTGGAACACAAGCGCAGGTAAATCAACTTGTCAATCAATATATTGAGTGGGTTACAAAGCTCAAATACAAGCAAAACAACTTGTTGATAATATTTAGTTGTTTACAAAGTGGAAAAACAAATACAGGCAAATCAACTCGTCATTCAATCATATCAAGTAGATTACAAAGTGGAAAAACAATCTCAGGCAAATCAACTTGTTTATAATATTAAGTGATTTACAGAGCCCAAACACAAGCAAAACAACTTGTTGATAATATTTAGTGGTTTACAGCGCTGAAACACAAACACAATAAAAAAAATAGCCAAAACTTTTCAATCAAGTTAAGCAATTGCACAGCTTCAACTCCAAATTTGTCTTGATGTTAATTTAGCTGACTGTTGTTTTTTTTTGTTTTTTTTTGTTTTTTGTTGTGTTTTTTTTTGGAGGGGGAGGTTGTTCTGTGAGCATGGGTTTTGTTTGTTTATTTCATCCAAAAATTAAAAAAAGTACCCTCTAATGGTTTAAATGTGTTTTCAGGTTATCAACTGTGATTTGTTTGCTCTTCAGTATTTTAGACATGTACAGGAAGCCGTCCAAGATCTAGATTTAGTCTCACCCCACACTGCACTAGATTAAAATAGATCAATATCACAAGAAACATGTCTGTAGAGGTTAAAGGGTCTCATGTGTTACTATGAGTTGTTCCACTTTGCTGAAAGTCACGTTCAACGCACAGAAAGGCTATAAAAACTTCATTGTGTCTCCATGTAGAAGAAATGTTTCCAATTCCTTCATCTAAGTAGAAGAAATGTTTCCAATTACTTCATCTAGTTCCTTTTTTTAAAGACTAGAATTTTGCACTATTTATCATTACTCATTAGACTGTGGTTGTTTTTGCTTGACGAGTTAACTAAAACTGGAAAAAAAAAATATCTCATAACACAATTCATGGTAAAATCCCATCCGTTTCACTAGGAACGATATTTACGAGAGAGAATAGTTTGTATCAATAATGGCCGTCCTGATCTTGTCCAGAGCTGTGACAACTTCCTCTCTGATCACGTCTGTAGGAACAATGCCCGCACTGTCGTCATGGAGACCGACGATCAGGAACTTCATCTTTGGATGCTGAGGGATTTAGAAAAACAAGTTTCATTTCATTTCAGCTAATCTTGAAAAAATGTTGATATTTTGGCAGTTTTTGTAACAAAGGAAACAATTTTGGGAGTTTTTTGTCATTTTTTGCTGATGAAATCAATTTTTTTTCATAATTGAAAATTTGTTATTGGTCCATTCAGTTTTGTTTCCTCTGGCAGTTTTCCTAACAATGGAATTATTTTGGCCTTTTCTCTTGATGCAACCAATTTTGTTTATACCATTAGCTTTTCTATTGATAAAAACAACAATGTTTATGGTTAAACCATTTTTCTATTTATGCGATCAATATGATTCAAATCAAGCAGCCTGTTCTATGATATTATCATTATTATTATTGTTGTTGTTCTTGTTGTTATTATTAATATCATCATTATCACAAAGAAACAGAGCTAACCTTCGCCAGAGCCTCCATGATGTGACCCCTCATGTACTCCGCCTCCTCTCGAATCTTCTCTTTGTCGCTGAGCTGCGTCGTGAGTACGAGAACCGATCTGTTTGTCAACAGGCCTGACGAGAGCGACTGCACAAAATATGTTGAAAAAAAATCCCAGTTTTTATTATCATTTTTATTGTTATTATTATTATTATTATTATTATTATTATTATTATTATTATTATTATTATTATTATTATTATTATTATTATTATTATTATTATTAGAACTTTTTTTTAATTATTATTATTAATCCGCCTAAATACCAGCAAAACTGGATACAAAGTGGTCTCTAAAAAGTCCCAAACCCCAAAATGTGATATCAGCTACAAGAATGACACAATTAAGCAAGTCAAACTAATACAATTATCTGGGATTCACCATAACATCTGATGGAAGATAATTATGATGAAGAAATTAAAAAGAAAAAAACTGTCCAATGATAGCTTAAGTAAAATGAGCCCATTTTTCAAAATCAGAAACATCGCACTAAAGATAAAACTTTGAATCCTCAAAGCATATGTGTCCATACAAGTGTTTAGATGTCAGAACTGGACAATATCTAATGTAAAGGAGAAAAAAAATAGAAGCTGTTGAAATATGGCTCTTGGGTAGGACTCTATGAATATCATGGACACAGAAAAAATATACATGAAGAAGTATTGGCTAACATCGACAGAACACGCAACAAAACTATAAGAAAAATACAACTTAAGTTCTTTGGTCACGCAGTTAGAAAATGTGACCGCGGCAGGCAGAGAAAGACACACATGAGAGCCTGAGAAGATTGTGTAAACAGAGATCTGAACTGTGAAGACTTCATACACTGGGCCGACAACAGAGAAGTTTGGAGGAGCATGATCATCAATGTCTGTTCCAGACCTGACACTTGAAAAGAAAAATCCCACCCTCCCTATGCATATTAACTTTTCCCATTCGGATATCCCCGTAGATTTACCAAAAACTATGAAAGTGACCTATCATACATCATCTTGAACCTAATTTTCCAAGGCCGCCACATAAATACCGACCTCATCCGCCTCGATCAGTGTCGCCGTCAATCCACCATCCACTGCAAATCCGCACTTAATCTTGGGCAGGATAGGTTTTGCCGTCTGCTTCTCTTTCAGTAGAGCGGAGAGCAGACTTTTTGTGCCCCTGTTCTTAGAGAGGATGCACACCTTGAACAAGTTGTCTTTACTGCCTTTCAGAGCTTCGGAGGAAACTGAAGAGACAAAAATTTCCAGTTATTTATATTTGAAATTCTAGGCTACGTAACATGTGTGTTTGATCTTTGTTATGTTATGAGTAATAAAGCAGTAGTGTGATATTTGATTTTTACACATAAATATATATATAGCCTTCATGCTGTTTCTCTTTAAATAATTGTGTACCTCTCTATAGGGAGGTCGAGCAGAGTTTTATCTCAATAACACTACCCTAACCTATTTGATCACAAACCAGAAATGTCGAATAAAGTTCATCTTATTATTTTTATTCTTACTCTATACACAAAAATAAGGCTACTATCTTGTCTTCATTTTATTCTCGTTAAGGATTTCTTGTGAATCATGCACAACCTGTGTAAATCTCTCTGATGTTGAAAAAAAATAATGATATAAAAAAAATTTGTGAAAAATACCCTGCACTTTGCAATGAATGATTTTACAGCCCATTTCAAAGCCCATTAGATCAAAGACTATCACAGAGATGCATTAATAGGTAATTTTCACATAGTGTGACACCTTGCGTCGGCACAAGTGGAGTTGGTTGCTAAACATCTATAGTCAGCACTATATAGATATATTGAGGAAGGGTCCCAAGACTATTGTCTGACATTGTTTGACTGGCCTTGACAGATGTGGGGCGTGATGTATTTTCACGTTTACACTAATAACTACAAGCCATTCCTTGTTTTATGGGCTGTGCCAACCAGATCTACAGACTGAACTGTGTAATACCGTCTGTGACTGGCCGTGATGGGTTTGGGACTTAGTATACTTTAACTCTAAATGACAGAGTTACCCTCTGTGCTCACCTTTAGATTTTGCCTTTGATTGCTGTGCTCACCTTTAGATTTTGCCCTTGATT
>RQTK01001281.1:70536-87450 GCA_003991915.1 Elysia chlorotica
CCCTCTCTCCTCTCTCTCTCTCTCTCTCTCTCTCTCTCTCTCTCTCTCTCTCTCTCTCTCTCTCTCTCTCGTGCAACATAAACTACTGGTCTAAGTAGTCTTTTTTTTATCACACTAAACAACTCGCTGCCTTAAAAATGCAGTCAAACCTATCCTTACTGAATCTTTGGTACAGCTTTTTACTTTTATCAAGACCAGTTACTACATTAACATTTCCTCTAGAGTAAAATGCAGTTAAATTGTAGACTCCTTGCATCACTCTCTGTGAGTCTCTCATCAAACTCCTGAAGCAAAGAAAACTACAGAAGGTCACTGTAAATTAATCTTTTTACATTTCTGGGTTGTTTTTTTCCTCTTTGACACCCTTGATGTTGCTTTTTTCGACCAGTCAACATGGATTCAGACTCTGCTGAAAACCAGGTCTCGGCTGATGGAGTCAAAGAAGTCCTGGCACCAGCGGAGGGACCCAGGGAAAACCTGGTGTGTTTGTGTGTGTGTGTGGTTATGAGATTGACGATATCGTGGCTGTCATTCACAAATTAGCTGCATACAGTAGATTTCAGAAATTTCCCTTGATCTGTGTACCTACATGGATTCCAAGTAAAAATAAAATCTTGCTGCGGCTTTGTTTTTTATTTTGTTTTTGTTTTTTTAATACATTTCAACCCGAAGTAGGTTTTCCAACCACCACCAAAATTATATTCAGGGTAGTATGAAACAGTTGCCTGGGTAAAATTTGGCTGTTTAGACGCTGCTTTTGATCAGACTGTGAACTAACCTGCTTTTATCAAGACACCAAACGATGCAATCACTAAATATAAAAGTTTTCCTTTTGAAGATTTAACTTTAAAACTAGGTGTATTTTAGGGATTATGGTATGGAAAAAGGTGAAAGGTGAACAAATGATTTTGTTATGTGGTAAAACTCAATATTATTTTACTTGTCAATGATTATGAATGAAAAAAGCAATTATAAATCATCATTTTGCACTAGTTTGAGGATTATTTCAGAAATAAAAAGAGCAATTTTATTGTTTTCTTTCAGATTAATACAGCTGTGAAATTTTTACAAAACCCTAAAGTGATGACAAGTCCACTCTACCAGAAGAAAGCATTCTTAGAGAAGAAAGGTACATGTAATTTGGTGATGAAAACAGACTCCCACACCTCAACAATTTAGCCACATGAAAAAGAAAATTATCTAAAATTTACATAAATTCAGAAAAAAAAGTATTAAATTATCAATTTTCTTTTCAAGATGAACTGAATCTGGTATTGAAATTTAAATATTTAAAAACAATGTATTCGTAGATAGACCTGGCCCCCCATATGCAGCTAGATCTAGATATCAAGTTCTGTCTAGAGCTACACCCAGTGTTATTTTTTTATCAGTAATGCCTATTTTCTGTTGAAGTTTGTAGATTTATAGTTGAGTTCAGTCCTTTTGCTCTCCCCTGTCTAACCTAAATCACAAAATTTCCCCAAGAATCCTAGATACGGAAACTGGGGGCCTCATCTGAGATTCAAACCATTTCAAACTCCTGGTGGCAGATCAAGAGTTCTGTTGACTGAGCTACATGATACTGTCCCAGTCTTGCCCCAACACAGTTTATCTTAACCAGTCGAGCGCTAAGCTTCTAATAGAGAGAGCCTGAGTTTGATACAATGTTAAGAACAGTGATGCCAATGTTCCTCAAAATATTTTCAGTATAAAAAAATTGGCTGGTCAGAGATCAGTAAAAGTCTGTCAAGGAGTTATAAATGTTTTGTGATCCAATATGGTCTGCCACTTTAGGCAAAAAGGTCAGTAAAAAAAAAAATAATTCAGTTTCCATCAAAGCAATTTGTCTCTCTGTGCGCAGGCTTGACTCAGGTGGAGATTGACTTGGCAGTTCAGAGGGCGGGAGTGGTTGAGGCCGCATCAGCCGCATCGCCTGTCGGTTCTGCCAACCATGTCGGACAGACTGGGCCAGTCCAGGTGTACCAGCCGGCAGTGGGCCAGCCTCACTATGTCCCGAGTAAGTCAGGGGGAGAGAGAGAGAGAGAGAGAGAGAGAGAGAGAGAGAGAGAGAGAGAGAAATGTATTAGCCGGCAGTGGGCCAGCCTCACTATGTCCCGAGTAAGTCAGGGGGAGGGAGAGAGAGAGAGAGAAAAAAGAGAGAGAAATGTATTAGTCAGCATCATCCTCACTACGTGCTGAGTAAGTCAGAGAGAGAAAAGGCAGGGGCGGGAAAGAGAAATAAGACACCCACACACACGCACATACTTGGAGAATTTTGTCCTTTATTGGACCAGGTTGCTTCAGTACTTAGTTGTATGCACGCACCGTCCAACATAATAGGTGGTCCTAGGGTCTCAGAACACAGTTGTTATCGTTCCATTTTTCTTATTCTCAAACATTTTTTTACATTAATTTTTTTCTTATAGACGAAAAAATATATGTGTGTCAAAATTTGGTTCATTTGTTTAACCCGAGTAAGTAAGCTAGGTGCAAATGTGTGGCAGGTTGTAAGATTAATTTTTAGACAATCATAGTCTAAGATTAGTCCATTAAAAAGCTTCCTGACGATGAACGTTCAGAAACATACCAAACAAGATTTTTTGTTTGTTTTTAGTTCCACCAGTTCCCCCATAATCATAAAAAATAAATCAATGAAAATGCCAATTTTTTAGTTTAATTTGTTTGTTCCACCAGTTTCAAAACAGTTATAGAAATAATTTAGTTTATTTGTTGTTTTTTTTACCATCAGTTCCCCCAAATTTGTAGAAAGGAATCAATGACAACTTATATTTTTAAGTTTTTTTCTTTTTCCACCAGTTCCCCCACAGCCATAGAAACAATATCAATGAACATTTCTATTTTTAAGTTTTTTTCTTTTTCCACCAGTTCCCCCACAGCCATAGAAACAATATCAATGAACATTTCTATTTTTAATTTGTTTCGTTTCTTCCACCAGTCATTCAATGAAAATTTCTATTTTTAATTTGTTTTGTTTCCTCCACCAGTTCCCCCACAGTCTGGCTGGGCTCGGGCCAGAGATGTCGCCATGACGACGGTTGTTGTTGCTAGTGTCTCTTACGCTGTGTACCAGCTCTTTGAGGTGGGAAATCGATAATGTTTGGAGAAAATGTCCAGTGTGATCCGCTTAAGATAAATTAGGGCTTAATGTTCACTGTTTCTTAGACACCTTTTTTTTTTTTTACTTTACACTCACACTTTAATATAAACTAAAATAATATAAAATGTCCCCTAGAGGGTTTTTTTTAAGGGAAAAGGAACATTTTTAAAACCTTTGGTCTTTACTTTCATGTCATCCACCGTAGTTTAAAAGTACTTAATGTTAATACTGAGCATGAATTGTGGGTTAAACAATTTTTTAATATGTACATTATTATCAGTACCATTATCGCTGCTGTGTCCACCAGAAGTACATCCGGCATGAAATGTAGGGTAAACAATTTTTTAGTATGTACGTTATTGTCAGTACCATTATCGCTGCTGTGTCCACCAGAAGTACCTCCGGCCGTGGCTGCTCGGAAAGTCGGATCAGGAGAGGCGTCTGGATCGGCTGGAGCAGGAACTCCGAGCCATCCAGTCAGTGCAGGACTCGCTGACGCAAATCTCCGGCGTTCTCGCCACGATACAAGCCTCACTGGCAGAGCAGCAGAAGCAGGTATGGGCGTTGTTGGTTCTTTTGCCTAGTGTCTTGTGTGTCCTAATACTTAGCGATTTGTGTATGTTCTAGTGTTTAGTAAGATACTCATCGGGGAGCCAGAAAGTATGAGACCTATTGCTTCAGTGGTGACATTTTTTCTTAAAAATATGGGTTTCCAGGTATTGTTTGTTTTTTTAAGTTAGGAGAGATCAGAGTTCAGTAAAAACATGTGGATGTCATGTCTTATGATTCAATATGAATTGGGGTATGTTTATTTAACTTGAAACGCATAAGTTTAGTAATGAAAATATTGAATCCGTTGGAACCGCTGTCACTTGAATATTTTGTGTATGTTCTAGTGTAGTAAAATACTCATCAGAGAGCCACAACTATTGTTTTGTCTGTACATGGTCGATGTCAGTGTGTGTTTATGACTACTGGTATGAAATCAGCATGTTTAAGTGTTTTGTGTATGTATGAGTGTGGCTACATGGTTGAAGAGTAGAAAGATATTCAACAGAGAGCTAGATTCCAAACTTTGCTTACAGAAGGCTTTGATACAGTTGTCCTTTTTTAATGTGATTACATTGTTCTAAGGTAATAAGATATAAGAGCATGCCCACTGACCCCCTTAGTCAGGCTCTTGCAATCGGAAGTCACCTCTACATTTTTCCTCCTTTTTAGAAACAAGCCGTTTCTGACTAGATCTATCACTCATCATCAAAGAGCTGCGTAACATGATGGTTGACAATAGAAAAAATAACAAACAGTGTTTTATTCTTTTAACTCCTAACAGTTAAAATGATTGCTGTTGGTATTTGTATGCATGGTGTTACATTGTTCCAGAGTTATTGCTGTAGTCAAACAGCTATTTCACACAATACAGCCTATATAGTGCTGCTGTTGGACGGTTAAACCAACCCAACCAACCAACCAGCTATTTCACAGCCTTTTTTGTCATGCATGGCAGTCAGGTTGTGTTTATCTGTAGTTACAGTAGCAACTCTGGTTTTAGAAATAAAAGAGTAATAATTTGTTAACCTTTTTCTGATTCACCTGGCTTGAAACTCAGTTTCTTGCATAATAATAATAATAATAATACATGGCTTTTATTTAGCGCAACACCCAAGACAATGCCTGGCTCAGTGCGCTTTACAAAGTGTTTAAAATGACAATGAACGTACATTTAATATATAAATATCATTATCGTAGTGATTAAAAATACAGATAATAAAGATCTTTCATTTTATATATAAATATCATTATCGTAGTGATTAAAATTACAGATAATAAAGATCATCATTAAAAATAACGGACAATGATTAAGTCTTAGCAACAATTTCTTTTTTTAGATAAAGAGTTTAGTTAACCGACCTTTTGTCTGATTCACCCTGGTTGTTTCATCTATGTGTATAGTAAAGAAATAAACTTGCCACTGCGTTTTTTTTTTCCTACAGAGTTTGGCCAGCCGCGGCGAGCTAGAAGGGATCTCCAACCTCAAGGCGGACATTGCATCTCTGAAAGGCCTGATGCTGAACAAGTATGTCGCTCAATATGAAATCTCTAAATCATTATCAGATGTCCGGGATGGTGGTTGTGGTATATTAGCAGAAATGTTGATGTTAGATTAGAGAAAGCAAAAGCTGTCTCCAGGGTCCCAAACTGGTGCCTTTATGACAACTGTACCTCAGAGGGGGTTGGACACATTATACTGGCACAGACCAAATCAGTAGCATCAATGTCGATGGCTAAAGAGATGATTTTATGTAATAAACCTTCTTTATTTAATAAACAAAAAGTCTAATTGTACGGAAGGTTCTGTGTTTTTTTTCTTTCCTTATGATCATAAAGGAGAAATATTTTATCCTATCTTTCCGTACATTGTATTTCTTTTTTTCTTTGTTTTGTTTTTATTCTTTTCCTCGTGTTGATATTTATTTGAAACCATGTTACCCTCATGTGTTCTTCCTTTAATCAGTTTGCAAAAATCCAAACAATTAAATGCAAGGATTATTTCCATCGAATATTCCACTCACACTCTGAAGAGTTTTGTTTTGTTTTTCTCGTCTTTAACAGAAGTGAAAGAGAAATATTTTACCGCATCTTCCACTCACTATGAAAGTTTGCCTTTGTTTTCCTGACCTTCCCAGAAACCAGTTTCCGGCACTTCCAACCACCGCCCCCATCCTCCCCTCATGGCAGCGCGCACCGCAGGCTTCTAGCACCACACCTTCAGCTTCGTCGTTAACATCTACGCCATCCTCGTGGTCGTCTAAAGCGCCAGCCTCGCCATCAACAGCTGCCTCAGTGACCAGTGTCCCTCAGACAGGAGTTCCTTCAGATCAGGTCAATGGGGTAGGTGCACTCACCAGCCATGCCAACTTTCTGTAACCTGCAGATTTTCAGTCCGAAACAAATTTGGCTGGTCAGAGTTCAGTAGAATTAAAAGTCTTATCAAAATGTTATGTTTTCTCATTCAATATGCCACTCTCAAGAAAAATTAGAATAACAATGAGAAAATACACCTGTTTTTACCAAATCCTTTGTCCTTGAGTTCATGTTGTCAGACCAAAGAGGTGGGTGCACCCAAAGAAAAAACACTGCAATCAATGTTAAAATACACCTGTTTTAACGCAGTTCTCTAAGTTCATTCCATCAGCTCATTTTTTAAGTTGGTTCAAAAAAATTCAAACAGCTAATAAAAGGAAATTAGGAATAGTAGGGGTAGCCGTCAACGACCTGGATTCATCATAAGTGGCTTGTAAACCAGAATGTAAGGGATCTTACCTGCATATGAGAGGGGGTAAAAAGCTGGCTTAAAGGGTAGAGTGTTGGGTCGGTGGGGCAGCACATAAAATTATCAGACATAAGTCATGAAACCCAACCTCAATATTGCCAAGTTGCAGTCGATAGACATCGGGGAAACCAACCTGCATGTAAAAGAGGAAACTTTGTTTTTTGCCTATTTCAGCAGCTGTCAGAACATTCGGTGGAGGAGAAGAGAGAAGCAAAGAGTGAATCTGTTAAAGACAGCAACCTGCACGTTTCTCAAGAACAGACCGAGCAGCGGGACTCAGAAATGGCCTCCTCTGACGAGGGAGGGGCGAGTATAAATGACATGGACAAGTCTGAGGCAAGCTTTGCAGGAAATGGATCTGTCGAGGTGGCGTTAAGCTCTGAAGCGTGAGGTCACAAATAACTCTGGATTTCTGGTTCTTTGTTGTTGGTTTTTTATCTATTTGCTTTATGGTCAAATTTATTATGGATAAGAGGATGCAGATTGTGTGTAGCCACATGGCGGAAACTTTTATTACATTATGAGGTGCATGTGGCGGAAACTTTTATTACATTATAAGGTACAGATTGGATGACTGAGACTGTATAGCACTTTGAACTTCTCACAAAACATGAATTTATGAAAAATCAAGTAATTGTTCGTGGATGCATCATCAATTTTCACAGATGCGGCTCACTATATCGACGATATATCGCTGATTGGCACACACTGAGTTAATGATATTTCTTTTGGTTTCCAAGTTCATAATTTTGAATAAATAAATAACTTTTTTTTGTGTGCTGAAATTAGTTAAAAAATGTTGATGTGATAGTGATTAGTTTGCCTTTCTTTATATGAATTAAAGAAGAAAATTCACCATTAGCTAGTGATCTTTAGTTTTTCCCTTGACCATTTATGTTGCATCAAGAAAAACTCAGTAAATTTTGTCAGGTGTACGAAAATGCTACAAGATTCACACACCCAGTCTTTCATACATTGATAAACAAACCAAAAAAAAAAAAGCATTCAAAATGGATGCCTATATTATTTGTGGTTTTACAGTAAATTTGATGATTTTTTTCCTTCACAATATTTTGCTGTAATTTTTTGGGGGGGCGACAGGAGGTTTTGCAATTAACATGTTAAATTTTTTTCCTAAACCGTAAATTAATTTTTTGATTTGGTGCAAAATGGACTTGTTATTTATTATGATAAAGATAAATATGATGTCAGTTTGTTTATGATTTTGTGTTCCTGTCAACTTTTGTTCAACTGTTATAAATTGTGTAATAATTTATTGCCAGTGCATTTTGTTTTTTCTTGGACAAGCGTGTGTTGAGTCTGACTTTCTGTGTGGAGTGCGGGCTGGTGCAAGTGGTAGAGCATTGGTCTCAATCTTCCAAAACCAAGATCGGGCACATTTATTTGTTGGATTTCCTCCGTTACTATTTTGGTCGATATCAGTATTATTCAGTGATGCCAATTTGGTCATTTTTTTGTAACCTAACTTTTTCTCGATGAAAAACCCTGAACCACAACCCAAAGTAAAGTCAGTAGTAAATTAAAACAAAATAAAAATGATGTTTACCTTAATGCAGAACTGAGGACGGTCTATTTTTACACTTATCAGTAAATGTATTGGAGAGAGAGCTTGTATAAAACTAAGATGGAGTTATATTAGTTTCACCATGACTTTAAAGACTTGAACTTTACCCATCACGCTGCCCACATGCTGTGCAGACTGATATGCTCTTGTACTAGCACCTTTTTGTTTTGATTTGCATGCCTTCCATTTCAACTTGATAAAAATCAAAGCTTTTACCTTTTATACATTTTTTGTACATTTCCCAAAATTGCAACCACTGGAGTTTCTTGAAACAAAGATATTTTTGTCATGTTATGATAATCAGTACTTGTATGCAATAAAACTGATACAATTTCTTTACCAATTTCATGTTGCTTTTTTCTGTTCATTAATAAGGAGAGAAAAGTCATGGGCTGATGAATACAGAGTAATATAACTTTAATTCTTAAGTGGAAACAGTACTGAGTATTTTTTGTCTAATAAATTTAATTGCATGATCCCCATGTTTTCTTTGTGTTATGGTATTTGTATGCATACACCCAGTCACTGCCATAAGAAATCTCACGGTGTTCTTTTGCTCTTTGGTAAATTCATTATTAGTATATTAAAGAATGATTATATTTTCTCAACTCCCAAACATTCAGAAGTCAGGAAAACAACAAACAGAACAAAACTAACAAAACTTTGGTACATACACATGTTACAAACATAAAAGCACTAGGACACTTATTTGATTAATTAAACAGACATAATGAACTGAACTACTTGCACCCACAGGTTAAACGTTTGTTTATTTTCTTTTCTTTACTAGAATGTTGCAATTTACTGAGAGCTTTTGCATCCAAACAAAATTGTAAATGTGAGAAATGCAGACACGTATGCCAAGAGTAATTTGCATGGTATGGACGGAAATGTCATAGAAATTTTATGTTCTCGTGATTAATATAAAAAAAAATGTTTTGCTTTGTAACTAATTACTAAATTAGCAAAGTTTCATAGGCACAATTAAAAAAATAATTTATATACATGTATAAATGATGAAAAAAAGATAACACATTGAACAAAGTAATTACTACATTTAGCAAAGTTTTATAGGTACAAGTAATAAATAATTTATTATTAATAATATTCTAAAGGCAGGAAAGAATACAGACTTATATCCCCCAACCAATTATATTATTATTCTAAAGGCAAAAAAAAAAAAAAAAAAAAACAGTCAGCATACTTAAAATTGAAAAATAATATTCAGAAAAAATATAATCTTGGAAAAAAAAAGAAGAAAAAACCTAGTCAATCAACACAGAATAAAAACTGTCTATTTAAAATCACTGTTTTGTATTCTGATGTTGAAAGCATATTATATGTACATGTACTGAGCTTTACAAACTTGCGTAAAGCACATAAAGAACACCAAAAAAAATCTGAATTTTCAATTGTCCAAAACTTATTTAACAATAACAATGAAAATCTCAAATCCATCTGATTCAACAGACACAGAAAAAGTCACTGTTCATAATAGTTTGTCAATTCAATATCTGTATTTCAAAATCTGAAATGCAATTAACTCTTAACAATAATTTGAAATGGGTGACAAGTGAATACACACTTAGAAGTAACAATTAAAAGTGTTTAGGGTATTCATAAATGGATAACATTAATTACTTTCCTTTATAAATTTTAGGGTGCCACACGGCTCAGTTTGTAGTGCTCTTGACTAACAGTCAGGGGGTCTGCTGTTTGAATCTCAGCTGGTGTCCCTTCTGGTTGGTTGCTTAGCATCCAATGTCAGCAATATATAGGGCTTAGGCTATATTGAAAACTAACGTCTGACAAATTTTGCGAGCTGCCACACAGGGACAGTGCGGGAAGACCTGGGCTCACATTATACAGACACTCTGCCTCAGCAGGTCACATTATACAGACACTGATCCAAACAGTAGGGGACAAAATCAAACGAATATTTTGACTGTTCATTGGTTATGAACCAGGGACCTCCCGCTTGGGTCACCAACGCTCTACCACTTGCCCTAGTTTGCCCATGAGCTGACTGCTGGTGTCACGCATTCCCACGTAGAAATCATTGTGGGCTATAACTACTCAGGGATGCAATATTACTTAACTTTTCCTAAACAGATATACCAACATATTTCTCAACCTTAACCTTGGACACCATAAATCATGGAACTGATTGAAACCTGTGCACCAAAACATGTACAGTTATTTTAAACAAAAAATAATACATGTATATCAATTTGCCCTTCCCATGCACATAATCTGGCACATGTATTGTATTCAACTCTAATACAATAATGGAAATTTTACATAACGCCTTTCTCACTTACAACACATATCACACATTACAAATATAAGGCAAAATTTGTTCCAAGGGGAATGTTTTGAAATCAAGACAAGAAAGAGAAAAATCGAGACAAAAATGATGGCTGGATGAATGCCACAGAGATAGAGAGTGGATGGAGGGTTGCAAAGAAGCCTTCTACATGTCAGACTTGCAATCACAGAAGATTTTACATCCAAAGTAACAAACCTTTAAAGGAAAGAACTAGGGGCCTTAAGTACATTATTTTGGTAGTTAACGGCTTGTCATAAGCTTTCTTATTCTCATATTGTTAGGATTCTCAATATCTCAAGTTGTAAGTCATATTGTTAGGATAAGTCGTAAGCCTTCTTATTCTCAATATCTCAAGTCGTAAGCTACCACACCGTTGTACTTACGACCCTAGAGTCCAGTTTTCAAGAGCAACATTTTAATGCAATTTTACAGAATTATTTAATATATTGAAACATTTATATTTTATTTACACAGCACTGTATTTAAATGATGACTGAAAAAGTAAAAATTCCAACTTTTGCCTGATTCACCCTATTTGGTTCACATCAATATTTTTATCATTTTATTATTTGAACTGATCAATATTCCTTCCTGAAACACATGATGCTGACAATGTAGACACCAAGTTTTCTTGGAAATGGCACTCTATATCCCTGCATTATGCTTGAATTTTCTTGGAAATGGCGTTCTATAAATTATCTGTATCATTATTAATATTTGCTGAGTTTTCTTGGAAATGGCGCACAATAAATCATCTGTATTATTATCACTAATTTTATGATTAGAACTGCTCAATATCCCTTCCTGAAGCACATGATGCCGACGATGTAGATGATCTCCATGAGGGCGGGGAATGCAGAGCAGAAGCCGAAGATGTACCAGTACCACTCGCACGGCCATGCGTCAAACAGGAAGTAAGACAGTGTGATGGCCGCCGCGCTGTGCGCCACAGTGGCTGTGAAAAAATACTGTCAAGGGAAATGACCCGAATAATAGTAATAATACATGCATGCATTATGGGCAGTATGAAAAAGATTTTTTTTTAAAAGAACAAAAAAAAAGACCTTTACATGGTGAGCAGTCTGAAAAAAGAAGAGGAAAAAAAAATGTGCATTGTACGAGAAAAATTAAAAACAAATTTTCTGTTGATGGGTTTCGAACCTTGGACTTCCCGATTGGGAGACCAACGCCCCGCTACTTGCCCCAGTTCGCCCCCTGGAGAACCCAGGAGGAGTAGCACTAAAGACATGCAGGGTGAACAAAACTCTGGCTTTACATAAAGGATACAAATGAGTCCCTGAAAGTTCATGAACATTGTGATGCCTCCCATGAACCCGATGAGCTCCACCAAGAAGAACCCAAGGGTTACTGACAGCCCAATCAACATCCTGTAGCAGGGATAAAGAGAATTTTGTTTAAAAACAACAATAACAAAATTTGAAAAAATATCAATCATGTCATTTATTTCTTTTACAAATTATCGTTTAAAAATTGAATCATCAACTTGCAAAAACAGGAGATACGGACAAATAGAGAGAGAGAGAGAGAGAGAGAGAGTTATGAACCAACTCACTCCAGATCCTTATCATCGTACTGAGAAGTCGTGTAATCTTCTGGTAGACATGCTCGGATATTTTCCTCCTGTGATGAGTATAACATGGTTTCATGAGAAATATTGTAAGGAAATAAGTTGAGTTTAAATTCAAAAAAAAGTTTCTGCTACATGTGAAAGTAAGAATTACAGTCAAAATATAAAATTTTAAAAAAACACAATCCTAACATATCTTCCCTGAGAACATTTTACAAACTTGAAATAGTGATATTTCTTTTTTTACTGAATGCAGTGATCTAATACATGTGAAAGTAAGAATTCATTTATAGTCAAAATATAAAATTTAAAAAAAAAAGTCCTTGACATATCTTCCCTGAGAAAATTTTTAATGAAATAAAAAACACATATTTGGTTTGACTAGACAAAGACTGGAGATGAATATACAAACAAATTGATCAAATGATTTGAACCGTGACCCAGTTCCTTGTTAGTGATACTGACCCTTGTCCAGAAGATGACGATGACCAACACCAGGTGGGCAATGATGGTCAGGAACCTTGCGGGTACCAAGCCTGTGGACTGCATTGTCGGGGTGTGGCCTTTGGTGCTTTAAACCAGCCAGGTCAGCTGGGGATCATATATACATTTTTGTAAATCTTAGGGACATCTCAGTGCTACACTAAATTAATTACTTTAATGATTGCTTACAGCCTTGTTTAGATGGTTGTTTTTGCTTTATCTGGTAAAGATTTACTTCAGGGTTTAAATAAAAAACAAAGGTTTATGTTCTGAGGTCAAGATACAGATCTTTAAATACTTATATATTGGTAAATTATTCTATAGATTGATAATTAAGTTAGAATTTCTGTCTTACTCTTACAGTAACAAACACCAACCAATTGCCAAGTGTAGGCTTACAGTCAAAAGTCTTTTACAACTTTGAACATACCTAGATCTAGATCTAGACCCTGCATGACTGAGAAATCTAGAAAAGGTCTAAATGAGCAATTTAATTACGAATTACGAACCAACGAGATTGGTAATAAAATCAAAGTTTGGTCAAGTTTATAGGTCTAGATCTAGAAATTTCTAGCTCTTGTTGCAAAGGCTAAAAATCAATTTGTTGTAAATATGCGAGAATTTAAAAGAATTATAAAACTATTCACTTTAAAGTTTTCAAATTCATCTCGACAGTAGACTTATATCTAAATCTAGATAGTTCTAGACTGTCTTGTCTAGGCCTATGCACCCTAGACCTAGGAAAGAAAACGACCGGTTCATTTAGCGTCCATCGCAACCATTTCAATGAACAAAAACAAATGATTGAGGAAAGCAGATTCCTCAAACATGCAACATGATTTTCAAATTTAGGCTTACCTCAATTCAACCTATTGATTTTATAAATCTATTTCTTTGAAACCGAATCAAATAATTTATCGCATCTACAATTGATGTTTTGGGCAAGTACAAACATTCCCCTGAGCCATACCTCTGAACAAGTACAGTTTAGTTAACTTTTGGTCTAGAAGAGCGGCAATCGCTACGCTCTTTCCTTCATGCACCAAAGAGCACTTGTTATTATTGCTCATTCTAATTCCTATGAACCTCTTGCACCTTGGTGATGAATCTCACTGATCCGTTATGCAATAGATCCCATGTAAGGCCCTGGGTCTCATCGCCTAAAAAATTTGTCAGTTTCTAAGAATAAATTTAAGTAGGCTTAGCTGGGTACCTTTACATTTATCCAAATGTTTTGGATTTCTTAGATCTGGATAGAGGATTAGAATCTAATCTAGATTGAAGTGTAGATCTAAATCTAGATCTAGGTCTAGATCTAGATTCTAGAAATAGAATCTGATAATACCAACTTCCTGAAATCAAATGTTACAGGCCCAATGTCTAAGCCTATAATTTTGGTAAGTAATTGAACAGATTTTAGTTAATCTATATCTAGATTATATCGAGATCTAGATTACTTTCCTATTAACAAGTTTCAAGCTAGGTCTAATATTTGTAATTCAGCCTGGTTGGCACTTTTTGCAGTGTTCTTTTTATTATTTTTTTATTCTACACACTTTCAATCTGAATTTTAGATATTATTGAATTGATCGAGGTCTACTAGAAGCCACTACTCTAAATATTTTTAATGTGGCGATGTATTTAGACTGAACAATAATTTTTCAAACAGTAAACACTTGTAAAAACAGACTTGACATACACTTCAAAAGTACAATTTATTCAAAACTGAATTGAATTTGGAGCTGGAGCGAAGTTAAAGTCTGCGTACCTAGAATAGATCTAGTAGGTGTGGGTACAACTACAACCCTCACCATAATATAAATGCACAGAGCAGGCTAAAGGCTATCAAGACTAATATGCCATGATATGATATGATATATAATGAAAGGAAAAAAATCACTCTAGACTCTAATGTAGGCTTAAGTTAAACAAAACAAAAAATTAAATTAATTGGCATCTTTTCAGAATCCATCATTGGTGCTAAGTGTAAACCTGTACCAATTAACTGTAAGAATGCACATTTATTTTTTATTTTTTTTATTTGCATATAAAATGTTATCAATGTATCTTCAGGGTAGAACTGAACAATACATTATAATTCTATCCACTAACCAGAGAGCACCAACCATTTCTATCTCGGGCACGTTTTACAAGTTAATCCTATCCCATTGCATGCTCATGCCATCCGTCTGGCTTCTTAGCACATATCTCCTCCAAGTCTCATGTGGCCTGCCCCTGCCTCTTTCTCTGTGACTATAATATAATAAAAATTATAGTATACATACAAGCGCTTTGAGCTTTGCGAAGGGAAAGCGCTCAATATTGTTTAAAAAAGCCTCTTTACTTTGTGCTGTTGCCACACCATATGATGGATCCCCCAGTGGAACCTAGGAGACGTTTAAAAACTATTTATCATAGAGAGGTGCCACATTGTGTTCTTGTATTGTGAATCTCCCCTAGACCTTGCCTTATCATTGGAGCCTCCATACTGGACATGTGCAACTACAAGGGTCTTGAAAGCCAAGGTGTCACCCTTAGCTGGCAAGCTGTCGCAAAGCAATCCGGGAAGAAAAACTTTACTAACTCCCTGTTTTTTGTTTTTTCTTTTATTAAAACATCACAGATTCCT
The DNA here is from genome assembly GCA_003991915.1 of Elysia chlorotica. Taxonomy (NCBI): domain Eukaryota; kingdom Metazoa; phylum Mollusca; class Gastropoda; family Plakobranchidae; genus Elysia; species Elysia chlorotica. Next base: position 85,603 of record RQTK01001281.1, read on the forward strand.
TACTAAGGGGCAGAAAAAAGAACAAAACAACAGCAAGTAAAAACTTAAACAGCATGTCCAGGCTGTGGGTAACGGTGACTCCCTCAGTTTCTTATAAATTTTACAAAAACCTCCATTCGGAGCAGCTTTTATCACATTTAAAACATATGCTTAGTCTCTTTACCCAGTATGGATTTTTTTAATGTCTTGGTTCCTGCAACATTAACATTGCAGGAGTGGGAAAGTTTAGGTTTTATTTTTTGTGGACAATTTATGTCATAATCTTGAAACCTCTCTGTACACGCAGGGAAAATCATCAGCTTAATAAAGTGGAGTTTCGGTCTAGCTTGTTGCACTAAAAATAATCGTCAGTATTGCGACAGTGAATAAAATTGGGTGCTGGAGGGGGGCGCGGTGGCCCAGGCGTAGAACATCGGCTTCCAGCACAAAAGGTTCGTGGTTCAAGCACTAGCGATTTCGCTTCCTACTGGTTGGTTCGGTGTCAGTTTAATGTGATCTGCTGACACAGGAGTCATGGTATCCCCGCCCTGTCTTGTGTGTGGCAGCACATAAAATTGTCAGACGTCAGTCTTGGAGCCCATCCACAATATAGCCTATATAGTGCTGATGTTGGACGTTAAACCAACTCAACTTAACTGGGTGTTGGAGGCGTTGTTTGGGCCTTTTACGTATACCCGTCCTTTTCTTCTTAATTATTTGCTTGTTGGCTCTATCAGATGTAGCTCCTTCTGTTTTGTTGTTGATATTGCTATTCCGGGACTACGCGATGCAGTGTGTATGTTGTGAGGAAATATTCACTGTAGGGCTTCGTCAGTTATGTAAGAAAAGGCTCTGTGGGTAACGCTACTCGAAAAAATGCTCTGTTAGTCTTTCTGTTTCTCTCTCTCTGTTTCTCTGTTTCTCTCTCAGTCTCTCTCACCTTGCTCTCTCTGCCTCTCTCCTTTTAACTTTTGTGTACAAGTCGTTTTAACTTCCCCTATATTTTCTTGAACAATCCGATACGGAGACCGGCAGCATCTGGTGAGATTCGAACCTTGGACAGTCCTTGGTCACTAAGGATCTGAGAGTGAGAGGCGTATACATGCTAGACTGTCCCCCCTCTTCAAAGTGAGTGCATGTGTGTGTGTTCACTCTACATTGCAGGCCTTGCGTCAAAAGGATATCATACAAACAAAGACTACCCGGTACATGTAAGGAATCTTCCCCTGCGTCCAATAACAGCTCTACTAGCATAGACTTACGGAGGACAAACAAATACAAAAACAACGACACAACACTCACACACACACACACACACTCAAAACAAAACAAAAATTTATTAAATAATAAAAAAAAAGAATTTCGCACCCAGAGTGATACAAAAAGTACAAGATCCAAACTCCTATAGAGTGTGACTATGCCACCCGTGACCTTGGTGTGGGTCGCCAGGATGATGTCTGGTCTGTTGAGTTGAACTGACCGGGGTGACTGCATGCCCGCACTGCCTGGCTCGGTGGGTCCTGGGATCAAAGGGGAAGATAAGGCTGGACGGAAATGTCTGGAATATTCCATTCCACAGACATGACTGGTCGCGGGGATCTGCTGGTGTCGCAAGCAGGTCACCGGAATGTACAGAGAGAGAGTGGGGGGAGATGAAGGGAGGAGGGAGAGACACACAGAGAGGGAGAGAGTGGGGGGGGGGGGGGGGGGGCAGAGGGGTAAATAGAAACTTTAAAAAAAATGCTACAACTTAAAAGCTTGAATACATCGACCTTAGACTAGAGAGGATGGTCCCGTCACATCATACTCTGCACAGGGGGATAAGCGGGGTGGAAAATGGAGAGAGAGAGAGAGAGAGAGAGAGGGGGG
>RQTK01001282.1:0-2500 GCA_003991915.1 Elysia chlorotica
AAGTGAATCTTTTTAGCTGCATTTTAATGAAACGAACATATTTTTTTCTTCTGTCTCATCATTACATCCTCAAACACTCTTATAGATATCTAAAATGCTGAAAAATAGCAGAAAACAGAGAAAAAAGGCGTATTAACCAAACGAGACACCTTGAAAGCTAAAATATTCCGTTAATTAAAACATCACGCACAATTCCTGTGCGCGCGGATGCAATCAGTCGGACAGACAGAGTTATTATCTCTGTCGACAGCAGTCTCCCAAGTGTGAGTGTTAGCTGCGTTTTGGGATGCACCTAAAGCAAAGCGTCTCATACTAATCGTGTGCAGGGACTTGTGATGGTAATGAACTAATTCAGCAATTTATTAATGACTATGCTTTTAGAACAAAAATACCTAAAACCTTTTTCGGAAAAACTAATATTTTATGTCAAAACGTCGCATAAAAAACAAAGCAAAACAAAGGAAAAAACATTCACATAATCTGCTCACCTGCTGGTTTGATTTTTTTTTCGGAAAACTTAATAATCCAAACATACAACGTGCCAATTGAACGCATAACCCACTTACGTAGCTTTTTAACCCCCACCCCCAAAAAACAACAACAGCAAAATAACAAAAAAAACACCCCCCACCAATTTAAGAAGCAAATTCAACATTAAACTGAAATTGTGACATGGAACATAAAACAAACAGATTCATTGCATAAATATTCCTACGGTAGAAAGTTGTCGAAATCATATTTATTTGCCCTAATGTTAAATAATAATTATATTCTATATTCACCACATAACATTAAAAGCACCCCATTGCAATAATTTAAAGAAAGGAGAGGAGTCGCCTCCTAGTCCCATGTGGGAATACCCCACAAGAGAAGGGAAGTAAATTAGTGGGGATCAGCGATTCCTATTTAGTGGATTCCATTTAAGCATCTCATACATTGGAGGTTTTTGGGCAGTGAATAAATAAAGGCAAACTGAGTGTCCGATTAAATATTCATACCGTGCAGGAGGCGTAAAACATGTTAGTCATCGAGGATATAAAAGCATAGACATTGCAAAAACTATGGGATCTGCATGGAAGCTCCATAAAGCTTGTGCGAGAACAAGTGTGTTGTTGTTGCTTGGCGTCCAACGTCAGCAATGAATGGACTATATTGTGGACTGAGGCCCTATGTTCCACAGGAAATCAAGATGCTTCAACTAAACTTAAACTATATGTTTCTCATTAGGATTCCACAGGTCCCAAGACTATAGTCTTCCGGAGACAGGCGGTCTGAAACCACGATCGGGCTAATTTATTTGTCCGATTTCGTTCCCTACTGATTTTATGGTGTCAGTATAATAATCACCGGCTGAGGCATGACTCCTGGTTATTGTTTTTCTAACATTCTCTGTCGGTGGCAGCATATACAACTGTCAGACGTTAGACTTGTACCCGTCCGCGATAAAGCCTAGTTGCTGACGTCTGGCATTAAGAAACCATTACCCTCTGATAAGAAGCCGCGCGCTCTATCGACTGAGCTAGCTCGACCTCCACCCAAGCATGTCATACTTGAGAGGAAATTGCACTCCAGGAAATGGAAATCAACTGAACGTAATCAAAACAAGTTCAGCATTTCGAATGACCAGGTGTACACTGCATGATTGCTAACCCGCATTTAGTGCCTTGTCAAGCGTCTGACAGTAAGGGTCTTACATTGCATGTTTACAGCTGATTTTGTTTACCTTGCTGCTTAGAGATTTGAAATCCTGCTTTCAATCAGGCTCACTTGAACAGGTGTTCCATGTAAAAATCCGAATAAAGCAAAATAATAATTACCCTCCGGGTTATATAAAGCAAAGATAAGACCCATGAATATTCCTATATTTTATAAATGCTCTTAACATTAATACCGATTTCTGTTTTATGGGCCCAAATTAGAAGATGTTCTTAAGCATTTTGGGTTAAGGTTCACCAAGTTTCCTCTAAAAATTCGATAAAAAAAACCTAATTCGATAAGGGGGTTCGCGTTTTCTAAAAAAAAAACAAAAAAACATTGTTAAAAACAAACATCTGTCTATGCACATTATTCTAGCAGCTCTCTATGTAATTTTTTTCATAGCAGCATTATACTACATTATATGTTACACCCAGGAAAGAGGTATCTTTACAACGATCTGAAATATTAAACGTCTTGGGACAGTCACATCACACGGAAACGTCGCCACAATTTTGAATGTAGCAATGACTCACTCACTGCATTTTACAGAGACAATTTGATTATCTATTACGTTTGGCCCATTTCCTAAAAAAGATAGGTGAAAAATAGTTACATCGATCTTTGTGTTGAAACTTACTGCAAAACATTTTATCGCTTTAGAAATTACAGTTTTATAAGCATTTGATTGCCCAATTTAGAGAGCGAGAGGGAGGGAGAGAGAGAGAGAGAGAGAGAGAGAGAGAGAGAGAGAGAGAGAGAGAGAGAGAGAGAGAGAGAGAGAGAGAGAGAGAGAGAGAGAGAG
>RQTK01001282.1:7500-14679 GCA_003991915.1 Elysia chlorotica
TAATAATAATAATAATAATAATAATAATAATAATAATAATAATAATAACAATAATCATAATAACAATAACAATAATCTTTCTTTACATAGCGCTTTTCCTCAACAAAGCCGAGCTCAAAGCACTTTACATAGAATAAGTTACAAGCACACAAATACAGGAATTTTACAAAGACTGGTTAAATACAAAATCATAAAATCAACATAATATAATATATAGCCTTGTTAACCAAATGGATTTACAGTAACAGAACATATTCTACAGAGATAACATTCTGAATACCATATAAACTGGTATCGTTTAATTTAACAATGTCTAAAAAATAAAAAGATGTGTCTTTAATTTAGATTTAAAACACTCTATAGAACCTACATTTTTCACATTGTCTGGTATTCATTCCATAGTTGAGCACTTTGATAGGAAAAGGTCCTTCGTCCAAAATTTAAAAGTTTAAATCTAGGTTTAACAAGAAGGTCTTTGGCAGAGGAGCGCAATTCTCTAGCCGGGGTGTAGGGGCTTACAAGGTCTGTGATATGTTTCGAAAATGAAGTAGATCCTTGCATTGGAAGAGGAGAGAAGCTAATTTATAATTTGTTCTAACACATACAGGCAGCCAGCGAAGATCTTGTAGAATTAGGGTAATTGAATTTCTTCTTGAAAAACTTTTTTACCGGTCTTGCAGCAATGTTAATAATTTGCTGAATTTGCTTACGTTGATATTGTGAGAGACCAGAAAGCGACGATTTACAGCAGTCAGTTCTACACAATATAACTTTACATACAAGTTTGTTGGTAGCATGGGTCATGACGTACGATTTAATTTGAGATATTTTCCTAAATTTAAGTAGCATGTTTTACGTAAATTTAAATTATGACCGATCATAGTCAAGTTCGAAAACGTGTAGACACCTATGTTTCGAATGCACTTAGCGTTATCTCTTGATTGCAGATTTCAATCTTAGGTATTATTGAATTTTCTTCAACTAGTTTGGTTTCCAATGACGATGATTTCCGTTTTTTATTCACTGGGCTCTAACTTATTAGATGACACCAAAGAAGATACACGAGAGACACAGGTATTTAATGAATATATAATAGGATCAATATGGCGTATATCAAAAGATTTATCAGCATATTAAAGATGGTAATTAAATCTAAGTTCCATAAAATATTTGTTAAAGATTGCATGTACAATGAAAACATAGGTAATGGAAAACTGAGTTTCTTGGAACCAAATTATCTCATAACTAAATTGTGACATGACATCATCAAAATTCCTAAGCTTCAGTGCAGTCTTCTGCTCGTAGCACTGTTTTGAGCATTTTTTTATGTAACCAAAATGAAATTACGCACAGTAACAAGCTCTCAGAAAACGGGAAAAACAGGTTTTGGATTGCAAAGCTGCGCACGTGATTTTTTCCGTAACTCTCTCTCACACAGAAATAAATAAGCTTACTTGGTCGTAAGTGCAAGGTCACGGGAAGTTTACAACTCTTAGTACGCCTTCTTATTCCTTCTATCTTAAGACGAGTCGTTAACTTACCACAATATTGCACGTACGACCCATTGAAACCTAATTATCTCGAAGTAAAGAGTTATGTTTAAGAGATTAGTCCCAAACTCAGCGGAACTTTTCAGTTCGCAATATAACCTTATTTTCGAGGACGCGGCAGCTAATTGTCAATGTCTGACAAATGTAAAAAACAGTGAATCCGTCTTACCTTTAGTCTCGCGTCAGTCAGATAATCCTGGCGAACTTTTGCGCATTCACCGGACTGCACTAGATTTTTCTATTGTACAGGCTTGTGATCCAAAAGGCGATAATGCATGGTCTTATCACGCCATCAGTAATTTTTTTTATTTAATAGTTCATGGGCTCAGTAAGTAAAGGATACAAGTGGACGCCGGTGCAGACTCCCTTAACTCTTGGTATTGTTTCCACCACGGGTCCAGTCATCACAAGGCAGCTTTTGTCTCTACGTGGGATCTCAAACAGGACCCGTTTCCAATACATGACATTTTACATGGATCCGCTCCGTCTTTGGGCGGTCCGGAAGGCTGTAGAGCTGCAATGAAATAAACATTTTGAGGGTATCTTCCGGCAAACTAGGAGTGACTCTGTCCGAAATGACCATCTCCACGGACACATTAACGAACGATATTTTTTTGCTATCTATGATTCATCAACATCTGGCTAAGTTAGTCCTAACTACCAAAATAACGGGAGTGGATTGATATCACCGGAGGGGAGAGGGATGAATCTTACAACTAAACTAAATTATGGTACCCTGGCTGGCCCGTATAATCTATTAAACAGAACAAAACATTCGTTCATTTTATTTACTTTGTATGGCGGTAACTAAAATAAAATGCTTCTTCTTTCAATTAGTCATCAATCTCTTCATAACTATCTTTAGTTTGTTTGATAGTCTCTCTTGTGCCAACACTTTTTTTAATTACCACAGGAGCACGAATATTAATTCTTCATTTCTTTCTGTTATTTTAGAGGATTATATACATTATTGTTTTCCATTATTTTCCAAAAGCTCTCTTTTATCTTGTAAATAAAAGCTTTGAGCATAAATTTCAAGTCTTTAAAATATGTGTGTTGAATAGATATTATCAATATGAAATAATTATACACCAGCGAAAAGAACATTTTCAGTTTAAGTTGTAATTTCAATATTAAATTTTTTGTTTTTGTGCTCACAATTTATATTTTGTACAAGTGTATTTCATTTCTCATCTCGGTCCTGTAATTGTATCTCTTTAAGCCTTTCTGATCAAGTTCGTTGGTCGAATATAAGAACTTTTATGTTTGGAGCGCAATATAACTTTGTAATGTATGCATTCGATTAATGATCAAAGGTTGTAAGTTCAACGCCGTAGTAGCTAAAACCTATTCCGAAGGACGGAAACTTGCTCGCTCTATCTCTCTCTCTATCTATCTCTCTCTCTCTCTCTCTCTATCTATCTCTCTCTCTCTCTCTCTCTCTCTCTCTCTCTCTCTCTCTCTGGGGAATTGTTTTCCTTTCTCCTTCCACTGTTTGTATCTAGCGTTTTATCACATGTGTGCCGGAAAATATACTAAAACATGAAAGACAGTAGTAGTTTCAGTTGAGTTGGTTTAACGACCAACATCAGCACTATAATTTATAGGCTATATTGTGGACGGATCCCAAGACTGATGTATGACAATTTTATGTGAGACTCCTGTCTCAGCCGGTCACATTGAACGGACACTGACCAAACCAGTAGGGAGCGAAATCGTCAGGGCTCGAACCACAGGCCTTTTGCGTCGGAAGCCAATGTTCTATCCACAGATATTATACCCCAGGGCTACCGCACCTCCCTGAAAAACAGTAGGAGAAATAGTAACGTAAACCGATTCGTCGTAGAGAAGGACGACGGAGCAAACTTGGAAGACATTATGTCGGAATAATTTAATATTTTAAACTTTGATACCATATAATACCAAGAAGTAAATTATTATTTTTCTCTGTAAATCAGTCTGTCTATGTGTCTGCATTCTCCCCCCCCCTTCCCCCCGCCCCCTATCCAATAATTTATTCAAATTGCCATTTTCAATTTTTCCAAACGTAACTGTTTTATACTATTACCCCGAACTGCGATGTTGGCGTAAAGAGTTCAAGACGAACGCAAAACGTGTCATATTAGTGTTGTATCCCTTTCTGTTTTTATAGTCGAAACTGATCCAAAAGAGGATCTACTGGATGCTTAAGGCAATTTGCCACGCACACAATTTCCCCATTTTCTTACTCTAAATCCTATTCTTTCTTTAAATTTCCTCTCCTTCATTTGACCCCACTGGTCAATATTCTTGAGGTTCCCCATGGAAGAAAACCTACCCCTCGATTATGATAGTTATTAGTCTGCTGTTTTTTTTTGTTCTTGGACCTCGAATCCACAAAAGACTCTGCTTTAGAGGTTTAAAGCCCTTTTCTCCACCCAAACTGCTAAATATCAAAACACATTGGATCTATAAAGCTAGTACATTGTCATAAAATGAAATTACGTTTAACTTTTGTGGATTCTATAAAAAATAAATGATAGATAGATAGATATGCAGATCTAAATAAGTGGAATGGTGGATGAGAAATAGATTTGCAATAGATTTTGCAGATTGATTGATTACCAAAAGTATAAACTTGGATATTGTTAGTTGGGTGGATGAAAAATGGGAAGGACGGATATATTGGTTTAAATATGGAGAAACAAGGAGAGAGATACATAGTTAGAGTAGAATGTGAAAAAGAGAGAGACAGAAGAGACAGAGACAGGCAGACACAGACAGAGAGCGACAGATAGAGTTAGAGACAGACAGACAGATAGACAGGGAGAGAGAGATAGAGAAGAGGTAAGACAGATAACCAAAATTATAACGATATAGGTAAATAGAAATATTAAAAACGACAAAAATTTATGGATATACAGACTCATTTAATGATTTATTGATCCTCGCCTTGCTCGTTCTTGTCCTAAAAACGCTTCTCTTATATTCTATTCAATGACTGGATGTTAAGGGCAATGTGACCCTCTGGAGTTGCCATTATGTCGCACAGACAGGGCTCATTCATTCGAGCATTTAAGATGCAAAGTAAATACCGGAGGCGGGCAACCTCTAAGTAAACATATGATTGTAAGAGGGAACCAAATTTGAAACGCATAGATCATTATCGCTGTTATCCCAGAACGGGAACACTTAGATTGACGAGGAGGAGAGGCTGAGAGGGTGGGAGGACGGTCGATTAATATCAATCTTTTTTTCTTCATCCTATCTGTCCACAAATGTTTTGTCTATCTGTTTGTTTGTCTGTCTATCTGTATATCCATAAATTTTTGTCGATATATATAATATATATATATATATAATCGAAATGGAGGGAGAAAACCTTTTGATGAAAAAAGAGCGAGAAAGTAAGACAGAGAGTGAGGGAAAAATAATGTCTCCTAGGTTCCCCTGTTCGGATTCTTTACAATGAAGAACGAGCGAGAGAGAGAAAGAGAGAAACAGAGAAAGAGAGAGATAGATAGATAGATAGATAGATAGAGAGAGAGAGAGAGAGAGAGAGAGAGAGTGGCGATTGAAAGAGATATATACATACAGAGCATACAGTATAATAAGAGATTAGATGAAAACAAAAAGACACATTTCAACAATTAGGTTACTCGCCCTAATTAAAAAAAAATCACCTGAAGCAATTTAAGTAACAAGGAACAAAGATACTGCTGCCACTTTTCATTTTTTTTATTTGAAGAAAGAGACTTCTTAAATCGCGCTCCGATACTACAAATAGTACGCTAATGTTCTCATATATTATCATCAAAAGATAGACATGCAGTACATAGCACAAAATACTGGTATTAACGTTGAAAGCTTAAAACTAAGTAAGTCTTTCTTTAAAGAAAAAATATAGGTTAGAAATTTACTGTTCGGGAGTCTTTCAAAGTTTCTTTTGTTAGATCTTAATTGATAGCATGTGTGGCTAATCTTCTTTGGTAACTTGTCTTGAGTGTGAAAACTGTTACAACAAAATTTATTTTACTATGGGAACACTTTCCCAACATAGTTATAAAAGGAAATATAAATCTAAAAAAAGGGTTTGGAGTGGCTCGTTTGTTCTGGAAAATATGTGAAGGCAACCCTTGTTAGTTTGTTTAATCGTTCTACTTTTTAAAGAAAAGAAACTAAGGTAAGATCAAAAGCTACAATGATCTAACTTGAGTACCTGATAGTGAATGGAAGAAGAAAATGTACCTTGATTTTTGTTGTTTTTACTTTCGTTTTCTTCTTTTCCTCTTTCTCGCTTCCGAATGGTGCGGAAATAGAGAGATGGTTGGAAAGGTAATAAATAGCCAATAAAATTTGAAACACATTGTAGTGGAGATATAAAGGAAAAAAACTTTTTTTTTTATCGAAAGTAGTTATATTATTATATTTAACGTAAATGAGTTATACACTGAAAGGAAAGAAACTGTGTATGTTTGAAAAAAAACAACAACCTCTTAAAATTAAGATTTCCATGAAATGCAAATGGAATAAATTTAATTTTCTGCTAAATACTCCTTTTATTAAAAAAACCGTAAAAATAGTACTTGTATTTCAAAAATACAGATGTGTGTAATTAGTGGGATAAAAATATGACACGCCAGTTTGATAATACCACGGATGCAGAATTTGATTAAAGGTTACATAATATAAGAAAAAAAGATCGTTGAATACCAAGAAGTCATCCACTTTATCTATATAATTATTCATTCATTTACTTATACAAATGAGTCTTTTTATCTTTTAATCAATCTATATATACGGATTATGCAACGTACCGGTGAAACAAGCAAAATAAAAAGACGATTTTAGGAAATGATAAATGATTACATTAATTTTAAGAAAGTCAAGTGTCTAAATTCTATTATATTTTTTTATCGTAATTACATCACGGGAGTTGTACACTCTGTGAACTAGAATGCATTCATTGGCTTCTCGGCTAATAAATGAAATCCGAGAAAACATGACAGTCTCATTAAGATCGGAGTAAATGTCTTCCAGAAAACATTACCTTTCTGACATTCTACATTACAATAATTAATGACTCTTTTTAGAGTTAATTAAATCTGTAAGACGGTAATAGAAGAGTTGTGAGAGAAAACAGAAAGCAATGCGAGTCAGATTGGTTATGCCTTCCCACAATATTCAGCATTAATTGAGGTACTTGTGAAAGAGAAAATCCGAATTCAAATTCATGCATCCTTGTGTGATTTTTTTAAATACAGAATTTTTAACGCGGGAAAGATAATTTTATTCTAACCGTGATAAAGATGAATAAAGTTCAAAGAGATAAGAAAGAACGAGATTTTTTAATACATGATAACGACTTTTTATGAATGATCACGCGTGTATACACAATTTACGATGTATATAAGCCCAAAAATATATGAAATGGAGCGTCTTAACACTAACTGAAGCTCGAGATTTTTTCCTCTCTTCCCCTCTGTATTTTTGAAAAGAATTGTTGAAAGAAAAAGGCAAAATAAAATATTGAATGATAATGAAGCGCAATGCGCAGCTAACAATGCAGATTAGAGCTTCAGCAACAGGGCAATGAATAAATTTAAAGCTAGGGAAAATTTAGCCCTGATTACACAGTAACAGAATACTG